>VMBQ01013233.1:2786-17118 GCA_007657795.1 Dreissena rostriformis
GTAAGTTGTCTAATGATTACATGATTTAAATTGATTGACGAGCGAGTGTCATTTCGCCGACAATTTTGATCATTGTTTGTTCTGAAACCGCAATTATTACTTAGCCTTGAAGGCGGAGTTAAGCGGTACATTCACATTGATAGTAACCAATGAGAACGTGTGCATTATGAATATATATGCAGTAGTTTACCTAAGCGATGAATTGACGTCGTAAGTCGTCGTAATGGGTATGTATTTATGCACAAAAAGTTTACATGCGCAACACATGACCAACCGCAAATATGAATACGATTTACTCTAGTATTTTCTACTATTAACTTGGTTCGTGTTTAAAAACTCTTACACAATCATTCTTCGGTCGATTCGCAATTTAGTTCGTCAGATAATAATTCATAACCATATACACGGAAACTAACTCACCCGTTCGCAGTGCTTATATCCATAATTTGATATATCCATACGTAAAATGCTTCATTGTAAATCCCACTTAGTGATATTATTTAAGTAAACGCATACAAATTAAAACTTATTCAAAATGTAGTGAGCAATCAAATCAAAACACTCAACTCCGCGAACAACATTTACACAGTGGAAATTCTAGCTAATATGAGCACATTGCTTCTTATTACACAAGACCACGTGGGTCTGGAACAAATGCGAGTTAACGTTTCAGTATCGACGTAATGCCAACAATTACTTCATCTCAATGATTTTCCATTTAGAACATTGTTCTATTTGTGGGTACATACATAAATCATTAAGATGTTTTATTTAACTGTCATCGCTCAGATTCCTGTTTTTCATTTAAGTTTTATACAAAAAATCAGTACACCATCGCTTTCAATGCGGATAACATGACTTGTGTACACGTCCCGCATAATTTTTGCGCGCTTTTAATCGGATCGAACAAAGGGTAAACAAAATATACATGAGCACGGTTTAGAGTGTCTTTAACGTCGCGTTAACATTTAAATTCGGAAGTGTGTTTCGATTTTAAATTGAACTATGCATGAAATGCACAATATCCACGAGGATTACACCCGCTTTTTATCATTAGTCTGCTAAGTAACTTGTCACGATTTTTTCGTCGAGAATTTTAATAATAAATATACTGTAGGGACTGTTACTGTAGGGACTGTTTAGTGCGGTAGGTTTATTAAAGCCAATTGTTTGTGACAGAAGGCACGGATACATCGGGCATTTGGGCTGCTTATTAAAATAACAGTAGTGAAATGAGGGTTTTAATTGGACGCAAGCTTGAACTTGGCTGACATAATTTAGGTGTTTGTCACACTTAAAATTGTTAATAGACTACCATAAAAAATTAGGTAAAAGTAGTTTGTAACAAGAATATATTAATATGAAAGGATGTAATTAAATTTGAAAATATGAGTTGTTTGTACTTGATGATGATGGACTTGATACTAGATGTTCCATGCATTAAGATTGTGTTTTTTTTACAAAAGCAGTCATAGGGATGATGATAATATAATGACGATAAATATGTGATAAAAAGGTGCTAGTCGTACATATCTTAAATAACTTAAATGACGTAAATGTGTTATGATGAAGTAGATTTTTTATTGAGAACTTATTGTTGTTACAAATAAACATAGTATAATTATAGAAATAATAAAAGTTGTGAAATGAATATGTTATGTTTTTGAAAAACTTAAAGTCGATATTATTCGGACACACTTCTCCCTGATTTTCCAAACTTCTCCCTGTTACAGAAAAATGGAGAAGTCACTTCTCCCTATTTTTAAGGCCTAGGGTAGTCCCTGAAATACTGTTGAATAACCTTGAGCCTTGCTCTGGAAAAATGGGGTTTAAAGCACATAAGTAAAGTGTTATCCCAGATTAGCCTGTGCAGTCTCCACAGGTTAATCATGGAAAACACTTTACGCCTTAACTGCCTTAACTGAAGCGGAAAGTAACGTCCCTGATAAGTCTGTGCAGACTGCACAGGCTTACCTGGGACAAGGATTTAGGCACAGCATTAAGCCCCATTTTCCCAGAGTGAGGCTCCCTTATATTATTCCAGACTGAAAGACCAAACAATTACATTACTAATTCTATGCTATAGTAACTTTTTTTTTATTGAAGTTTGGTATTATAAAGGCTGACTCAGACAGTAGAAATCAATGTAAGATCAAAGAAACTAAATACAATAAAAGGTGAAGCAACAAAGAACAAAAGAACATGGTATTATTATTACCAGCCGATCAATTAATAATGTAAATGTATCAATATTACAGACATAATGTTGCAAGTATCAACTTTCAACAGGAACAATTTAGGACAGGCTTATCAGGGACGAAACTTACTGCCTTAACTGGATTTTTGCTCAGAATAGACTTTCTTAAAACAAAAAATTCCATAAAAACCGGAAAGTATTGTCCCTGATTAGCCTGTGCGGACAATCTGGGATAACACATAATGAATATGCATTAAGCCCAGTTTTCCCATAAACTGCGAGACTTCGAACATTTCTCAGCCACCAAACCAAATATGCCACCAATCAATAGCACCACTTATCTCTCACCGAGAGATATTCTGCCACTGCAAAAATTAATGCAGGCCCACCATGCCTAAGGACTTGTCTTTCATTCCTCCAGGATTTATGGGAAGGATCAGGCACTAGCAATCAGGAAATACCAAAAATCAGGCAATATGAAGATTCTTCAGTGAACCATCAAAATAATGCTTCAATGCCAAAGACCTAACAACTACTCAGCTTCAACTAGTTTATCCACAAACATGTTTCTTCCTAAAAAACAAACAACAATCAATTATTTGGAAATAATCAGGAACATACATATAACTGAAGTTCCCTAATAAATAAATAGGGAACAAGCTAATTCGTTGAATTTATATCCCCAGCCAATTCAATATTTTGTGACAGACGGATGGGTGGAATGACGGACAGACGGACAACGCCAATTCTATATCCCTCCGCTTTTGGCAGGGGATGATAAAAGAAATAGTCAGCATAATTTTTTTTCATAATATAATAATGCTTAAATATGATCTTTCATTTCATGATCTGATCAATAGTTTTAAAAGAATTCTTGGTTCGAGATTGTATAGAATACAAATGTACAACACAAACTAGTGTGTTCAAACTTCCAAGAAATGTCCGAACAGAACAATAAACATCAGATTGAAGACAGCCAAAAGGTATGAATACTTGGACTGAAATTTTAGCCGCGCTCTGGGAAAAAGGGGCTTAATGCATGTATCATCCGAGATTAGCTTGTGTGCAGTCCACTAAGGCTAATCAGGGACTACAATTTCCGCCTAGACAGTATTTTCATTTAGAAGAGACTTCCTTTAAACAAAAAAACTCATAAAACAGAAAATGTCGTCCCTGATTAGCCTGTGCAGACTGAAGACAAATTATACTTTACCCACAATTAAGCCCCGTTTTCTAAGAATGCGGATATTTATATTTTGCACAAGAATTTCAGCAGACAAACAAAAAAGACATATCTTAATCGAGATTCCGCGCAGTTTGTAACGCTAGGGACTATAAAACTTTCCTTGATGATCATATAACGGAGTTAAATTGAATTTTCAAGGCCCTTGAGAATTAAAAGTAATCACATGATCAGAAATGACTCCATACATGAGAATTTCTGTTATTTTGTCTAAATTTGTTCTAAATAATGTCTGGTTATATCCATGAAGAGGAACACTGGGGAGAGGCTGAAGGTTGCATAGAGTCCATATTAGGTCAAGTCAATATAAAAGTGCAGCTAACTGATATTGGTGAATGAAGAATGGTCAAGAGCTATATGAGTTAACATGCCTTTATTAAGAATCCAAGAGTGCAGACTTGCCTGACCTAACAAAAGAAAATCTTACAAACATTTGAACACTGTCAGACACAATGTCAATTTGAAAACTTTAAACTAAACAAGAATGTATGTCTGACAGATTGACCAAACATCTGAAAAGATTAAAACTTTTAGACAGGCCCTTATTAGGAGGTGTCACAGAGTCTGAGAGTGATTTTCTCAGTCATGTTGGTTACATAATTTAATATTAAATGTGTGCCACAATCTGGGAAAATGGGGCTTTATGAATATGCATTAAGTGTCTTCCAGGATAAGCCTGTGCAGTCCACACAGGCTAATCTGGGACGACGCTAATTTTGCTTAGAATGGACTTTTGTTTAAAAGAGACTTCCTTATTATGAGACATTCCATAAAAGCAGAAAGTGTCGTCCCTGATGAGCCTGTGTGGACTGCACAGGCTGTTCTGGGACAGCACTTTACGCACATGCATTAAGCCCTGTTTTGAAAGAGTAAGGCTCACTTAGTTTAACCCTTTGCATGCTGGATAATTTGTCGTCTGCTAAAATGTTGTCTGCTTAATTTCTAAAATTAGCATTTTCTTTGATTTTTTTTCAAAGAATACTATCAGAATAGCAAACAGTTTGGATCCTGATGAGACGCCACGTTCTGGAGCGTCTCATCTGGATCCAAACTGTTTGCAAAGTCCTTCAAAATCCGGTTCCAGCGCTCAAAGGGTTAAGTAGGACAGACAGACTAACATACACATTTAGACAATCACTATAATGTCTCCTGGATCAACAGTTGCAGTGGCCATGAAAACATTTTCAAGTTTATAGTTTAAAGAAAGAGAATAAATTCAGTGGCAAATAAAAGTCAACGTGACTCAATGTTTCAACTACATTATGTATACTCAATTAAACTGGGTGCAATAAAAATGACTGGACGCCTATATGACCAAAGAGGTAATTATAAGGTAACCTTTAATGTTTATAGCAGGTCAATAAGTTGCAACACTTTGATGTAAGAGAGACATTACATGGATGAAGGTCACAGGGCTGAACAATACTGTTTGCACAATGGAGATCACTCTTTTCCTATTTCTGAAACAAGTTTTTCCCCTATTTACATTTTAATTTAACTTGCAGAACCCCATTCCCAATCTCAAGAAATATATTTTCTTCCCAAATGGAAGGTACATGTATNCTAATAACCAGTTTTTTCCTTCGGAAAACCTGGTTAATGAATGTAATAAAGCAGTCCCTGAATGGTTTCAATTTTAAAGGTTTCTACTATATGAAATTTGATTAACTTAATAAATGAGTTTTTGCAAAGTTCATTTACATACACAAAATATAATTTATATTGCAGTAGGAATCCAGATTGTCCATACCATAAGTAAATAATTTATGTAAAGCTTACAAGTATGTGCAATACCAGTTATGCTAATTCAATCATTGTACATTTTATTTGGTGTTATTGAGGGGGTGGCATTAATGTTGTTTTCACTCCAGTCTGATACAGATGTAAACAAAAACATTAAACATACCACACAAACCACATGCTGCGTTCACAATATACAACAGTTACCTAAACTCATCATTTATCTGCAAGGTCGCGGTTGACTGATTTCTGAAACGGCTGACAAACCATGTTTATGATGTAAATAAAGTGACAAATATTCTATGTACATTATATGATCAGCTATCAAATCTATGACAGAGATGTATTAAATGTTGATGCAAAAATCATCTGGGGGTGCATGTATAGTTATTAATTTGAGCCTCCTCCTGGGAAAACTCTGCTTAATGCATGTGCCAGATGCGTCGTCCCAGTTAGCCTGTGCAGTTCACTTAAACGCATAAATTGGATTTTGTTTAGAAGAGACTATTTTGAACGAAAAATCCATTAAAAGAAGGAAAGTGTGATTGGCCCGTGCAGTCTGCATAGGCCAATCTGGGACGACACTTAACTCACATACATTAAGCCCTGGTTTCCTAGAACAAGGCACATTTTTGTATAAGTGACCTCAAACAAACCCATACAAACTCTGATACATACACTTTTTACACCACAGTTGGAAGTTGTCCTGCCATAATTTTGTGACTATAAGCAACATTTCAAATTATAAATATGCTTCATTGTGTTTTTTTTTCAAATGTCAATACAAATTGGATGCTTCAGAAATAACACACTCATTTCATAACATTCAATTTAAATATCAGACCATTTAGTCAAGGCCAAAAGCAGTTTCAGCACCCCTTGAGTCTCATTGTGACTAACTAATTAATAACAGTCAATCAATTTAAATGTATACATCCAATACAAACATTTCCTATAATATTATTCAATTGTTTCCAATTCATTTACATGGTCATCACTTGATAACATGTTGACCCGGTTAAACAGAAAAGAACAAGTTCTTGATCAAACAAAAATGGGAATACGTCCAATGACAATGGTTTGGGAGAAGTTGAGATCAAGTGTGGCAAACCTGCCAAGGTGTTTTGAACTTGTTAGTCAAGAGCACTTTTTACAACCTGTCTGGTTCAACCCCCTACCTATGCTTTGTCAACTGAACAGTTTATCTGCTTAAATTTGGGCAATTAAATGACCCTTTGGATACTACACTTTCCAAAACCATCTTAACTCATTTATGCCTAGTGGACTCTCCCATCCTTCTAAATTGGATCAATTTATTCCCAAAATAAGGGATGTCTAGTATATTTATTTCTATATTTAGAATATTTCTTACAGAAATTCCTTTAAGCAAAGAGCGTCTGATCTGGGTCTACGCTGTTTGCCAAGGCCTTTTTTCTAGAAAATTTTCTAAAAGATCACTGTGGCATAATAATCATTCCCCGATCCATTTCATTATTATTTTTTTTTGCAATTTGCCAGTTGTCAGAGAGGAGGCGGTACAGTGTGATCAGTGGCATCAACTGCTGCCAGACAATATCGATCCACAATTCACAAGATTTCCATCCGCATAACAGTCACCGCTCAAAAACTGCCAATGGAGGGAGTATCAACCAAGAAAACGTTAATGGTCGGTGTTCAAACCATAATTTCTATGTATGACCTTCACCTTTTCAAATTATGAAGTATAAATCAAAAGAGATTATAACAAAGATGTTTTATCACATTTTTATAGCCATTTCTGCCATGTATATCTTTATCTGTAAGGAATATTGAGGGATGCTGTGATCTATATATTCTTACAATACTGAACATAAACTGTGCAAATACATGTCTTCCGTTTGATCGATATTAACGAATGTCAAAGGTTTTAATAATGTCCACATTTCCCTTGTCTATAAAGTTACTCCTCACCTGATTGACACCTCTTCAAGTTTCTACAAAAGGAAATTGTTAATGATATACCTTAGCAAATTCAATAAACTTTTTCCAAAGTTCAAAGTGAATGTTCCAGACTAAAAAGTTATTTTTGGGAGTTTGAGGTATAATCAACAAGAGATGTGTTTGTCAGAAACACAATGCCCCCTATTGCGCCGCTTTGAAATAAAATTTCAATATATCATTTGACAGGTTTAGAAATAATCTCCCTTTTAAAGCTTATTACTTCCCTTGGATTGTACTTTTTGACCTTTGACCTTGAAGGATGACTTTGACCTTGACCTTTCACCACTCAAAATGTGCAGCTTCATGAGATACACATGCATGCCAAATATCAAGTTGCTATCTTCAATATTGCAAAAGTTATGGCCAACATTAAAGTTTTCGGACAGACGGACTGACAGTTCAACTGCTATTTGCCATCCTACCGGGGGCATAAAAGATGGCGCATTCAGTTAGGAATAAACTATAGGAATAAAGCCACTGGATCAGATGCAAATACCATATTTTGCTCTCACACAACAAAATGTCAATTCAAAAGTGGATAAACACATAAAATTGCTCTACCTTCTGTACAAGGAGGTTTTCCCATGGGCTTTAAGTAAATTGTATAATGCAAGCAGGAGCAAATTTATTCCTAAACTTGAATCTGTTTCCTGGCTGACAGAACATCAACACTTTCCGTATCCACTTATATGGTGAATTCAGTATACCACAACAATCATTACAATATGACCCATGTCATGCCAAAATGGGTCTTATGCCATATGTCGCAAACGAAGCTCAATAACAGCTTGCGCTTTCGCCCAGTCGTGTCAGGTCTCAGCTACCCTGTCAGCTATGAAGGTACGCAAGGTTTTGTGGCCTCATTAGTGGACAAGGTAGCTCTTGGTCTGGAGCAACGCTTGCCGAATAGGGCATAAAACCCATTTTTGCATGACATTGGTTATATTATTTGCAACAACATACTCAAATGACAACTTCATAAATCATAATTATGCAAGCACACATTCGCTTATATGCATACAGTTTCAATTGCAACATAGTGCTGAATGCACATTGTTGAATCTTATGCTATAGCCTACTTCAATTTATGAATCATAATTTGAATGCTTATAACACATTTTATACTGTATACCCCTTTTTGAAACAAGCAGGCAATCTTTTGTGATGTTTCTTGATTTTGATATATAATGATGCCCTTATGAATATTCAAATGCCCAGCATGTTGAGCAATGTAACATTATGGTAACTGATTGTAAAAAGCAAGTCTCAGGTTGTTTTTATTTTATTAATTTTTAGAGTAGTGGTTCCATTTAATTATAATACTATTATTATTTTTATTGTTATTATTATTAGTTTTATTATCATTAGCATTATTATTAGTTTTATTATTATTATCAATTTTTTTTTTTAATGATAATAATAATAATATTATTATTATCATTATTATTAAAGTTTCAATTGTTATTATTATTATTTTTATGCAATTTTATACAAAATGGTGTTATTTTCATTTTCAGAACTGTTTAGTGAAATAAAACAGATATTTGGGTTGTAATTGGGAACAGTCAAATTATTTTCCCTAAATATAGACCACAATATTTTAAACTGTTGCCCATACTTCGAGAAAATAATTTGACTGTCTATAAATGTCAATGAAATATCTGTATACTGTGAGAGGAGTTAAAGCCCTTAAAGATTCCCCATTTCGTACTGAATGAGTGGCTTAAATCTTCAAATATAATTTCAAGGTCGCCATGGTGAAGTGCCAATATTATGGTGTCTGTCCTGAGATTTATAAGGCTGGTTCTTCCCCGGACACTGACTCATGTGTCTCAATCAGTTCTGCTGACACAGTGATTCTTACAACAAACTAAATTCTCATGCATCACAAACATCACTCATTTTGGTTCCTGGAAGAAACAAATAATGCAGGCAAAACACTTTACGGAGATTCTAAGGCAGTTGTTGCAAACTACACTATATTTTTTTGTAATTACATGAAATATTTTTTTATCATATCTTTTCAACAAGAAGAAAGGTCAAATCATGTACACTGACCACTAGCTCACTGACGATTGGTCACTTACACAACTGACCAAAGTGTTTGTATAATACACCCACGTAACTATGGTAACCAAACCCTGTACATTGACCAATTGCTCACTGACCAAATGCCACTATTACAAAATACCAAAATGTTGTATAATTCACCCACATACAGTACAGCCCACGCGGAACAAGCATATTTCGCGTTCCGCGGCGGAATGGAGCATCGAGTCGATGCCGAGTCGGCCGTCAAAGCTGCGTCAGTTCGCGGCGGCGCGTCGAATTTCCCCGCGATGTTTCGCATCTGTCCGCCGCGACATGCCGAGGCAAGCCGCGGTCCGCGATAGGACGCCGAGTCGATGCGCATCATGAAATAAAAATCTTTGAAAAATGATATGAGTTAGTAAATACATTTTAAAAGAACAATTATAATAATATTTAAAATCATATTCATTTAATGTGCGCGGATTCAAAATAGATAAGATAGTTAATCGAATTATGAAGTCGTCCATGAAAAATTGAATGAAGTTCGACCAAGATCGACCGATCCCGTAGTAATGTTTTGTATAGAAAACTCGTGGTTTTACGACAAGCGAAACATAGTCTTTTAACTGATACTTACCAATTAATATAATCACAGTTTGCAACATTAATCTTGTTTTTATTTTGATAATTTAATCCAAAGTTTTCATGTTAGCAGGTGGTTATTTATACTGAACATGTAAACAAAGGATCAATGCCATTATTAAAAGTATCGCACAAATTTGCAATCTGTGTGAATTGACAGTTTGACGTCATCAAAGCAAAGCCGCTTCCTGTCTGAAGCAATAAAGTTACACCGTTCTTGCCGACAAAATTGCTTCCTTTGTTTAGCTAACCCAATCGTGTGTTTGTTACTCAATGACAATCGTCCAATTTTGTAATAGCACGTGCATAGCTCCGCCTTCGAATCTTTTTCAGAAAACGGAGGTGGAGTTTAACGGTAAATTGAACAAGGGTTTTACACAAGTTGAGTCCCGTAATTACTCGGCCTAACAAATGTTACGGAATGTTTTTTCAGGGGTGTGAACTTGAAAGAAGAAACTATATACATACCGCTTTACTAATGCGCATATATATCCGATAATCNTAAAGACACTGAACAAGTTTGAAAAGAATCGGATGAAAACAGTGGAGTTTATCGCGTAAACAAGAAAAAGTCTAACGCACGGACGGACGCACGCACGGACGGCAGACGGACGGTCTGATGTAACCCATTTTCAATAGGGTTCGAGTCCTCATGAATATAAAGACACTGAACAAGTTTGAAAAGAATCGGATGAAAACTGTGGATTTTATCGCGTAAACAAGAAAAAGTCTAACGGACGCACGCACACACACACGGACGGACGGACGGACGACGGAAACCACACCATGACATAGCTCTTCCGGCCTTCGGCCAGTAGAGCTAAAAATTGGAGGGGGGAATTTGTAGCTGAAATAGACGAAAAAAGTATACTATTATAAGGGGGGAATATGGCCGAATTTCAGCCCAAAAAACGGCCAAACGAGGGCCCTGACATGAAATATTTTTTCATATCTTTTCAACAAAAAGAAAGGTCAAATCCTGTTCATTGCCCACTAGCTCACAAACCACATGTCACTATTACAAAATACCAAAATGTTGTATATAACACCCACATATGTACCATACCCTGTACACTGACCAATACATCTATTCCTGCTGACCACAAGTTCATAACCCCAAAACAACCAAAATGTACTATTATTCCCCAAATGAACTACTTAGACAGAACTCTATCTGATCATTTCTGACAAACAGACAGAATAAATTACTTGGCCAAATACCTCTCAATTTCCCCAAACCGAATGCCTGAAAATACAGGAAAGGTCAATATTGAAACTCCAAGTCTGGAAATTATGTTCAACATAGCAAACTGTGTAAATGCAAATACACTCCTCTACTGTATTGCAAGACATATTTTGATGACTACAAAATATGTTGTGTTTTCGAATTAACAAGAGGACCATGATGGCGCTAGCTTATTAATTTTAACACATTCTTTAAAAGCTCTCATTGCAGGGCTTTTCATCAGGAAATTGGGAAGAGGCCCTAGCCTTTCAAATTGGGAATTTCATGCGCGATAACTGCTCATTTTGGGAAGACCGTGTTTTTAACAGTTTTTGAAACAGGGTCTTTTTCATTGTGCATAAGTATTAAAAGAAACATTGTGATGCATTCTTAATCATATAAGAGCTGATTGCTTTCAATTTAGGAGATGCCCAATATGTCTAATTAAAAAAAAAAAAATTTTTTTTTTTTTTTTTTTTTTTTTTTTAAATTTGGGAAATTGTTCTGCCAATGTTGGGAAAAAATGACCTTATTTTCAATTGGGAAGGGGCCGAATAACGGCCCCTGTTATATAAGGGTGAAAAGCCCTGCATTGGGATGTCAAATGAATAAGTTAAATAAATGTTACTAGAAATTATATTGCATACTGAAGGGTTTTCTGTATTTAAGTGTTATGATTTACCACCAGTTAAAACGCAGAGCAATTCAGTTGGTTTCTATTCTAACATTCAATCAATAAATTATAAAGGAAACCATTCGATAACAGCACCACCAAATGAAGTTACTTCCCATGGCGATGTACATGTATAGTAACTGATTTTAATTGCGGTTTACACATGGATAAAATGAAAGTAAAAAAAGCACATCATTGATCATTAAAAATAAAGGTCCTTTATGGGTATTTTTTTCTCTGATTTGCAAAAGTTTTACTTTCAATTTAAGAAAAACGGTCTCATTGGGAATGGTATCGTTTTCTGGTATGAACTTTATATAGAGAATAAACGCTCATTTAAAGAGTCATGTCAAGCTTTCCCCTGCTCTCTTAAGACAAGACTTAGGTAATCAATGCTCTGACTAAAAATATCTTTCCTAAGAAAAGCTATCAGAGGACGGCAGCTGCTCCATGTCTCTTGTAGTGTCATGGTTACAAAATTCGTTTTTTTTTCTCTCCGAAACAAACTATTTGGAAAGTTAAATTTGGGTCAAACAAACAAATAAACAGTTACTTTGGTCCTTGATTTGCAGACAGGAAAACATTTTTTCTAATTAAAAAAAAAATATGTTTTAAAAAGTCTAGCTTAAAATATTTCACAACAAGAGATGTGTTTGTCAGAAACACAATGCCCCCTATACTGCGCCGCTTTATTTATTTATTTTTTATTTTTTTTACCTTTGACCTTGTAGGATGACCTTGACCTTTAACCATTCAAAATGTGCAGCTCCATGAGATACACATGCATGCCAAATATCAAGTTGCTATGATCAATATTGCAAAAGTTATGACCAATTTTCGAAACCTAAACGCGAGTGTGACGGAATTTCAGAAGGACAGACGGACAGTGTGATCACTACATGCCACCCTACCGGGGGCATAAAAAATGTTTCCGAACATATTAACATTGATCTTTATTATCAAGACCATTCCTTCTGGTGGGCAAAACTTTGGTATGACTTTAAACTGTACAATCCTAAATTATGAATACAATGTGACAACTTTTGTATAACCTTGAACTTTACAATCCTAAATTATGACTACAATGTGACAACTTTTGTATAACCTTGAACTGTCAAATCCTTAATTGTGAATACAATGTGACAAGACAGTGGTCAATTGACAGAAGAAACCATCCAGAGCCTTTGACATTATACAGTGAAGAGGTTGGTAATTTCAATTAACGTACTCAAATGTCCAAGGTTTCCACTATAAATGGAACCATACAGCATTAAGCCTTCACTTGTCAGTGGAGACACAAAGCAGGCCGGGCAATTAAATCAGCTGGATACAGAAGAATGATACAACAACAATTTGCAACTGATTTCCTTTGCCAATAACAACATCATAAAACTTCCAGGAGAAACAAATCTTGGACTTGGGAAGGGATCAGACAAATTAAGAAAACAATAAACACAGATGAATTATTATCAATAATTTTTATGGGGATTTCTTGGATTATTGGTATCATGTGATCACAGCTGCAGCATCAAGAAACATATGACCGTTATGGTTCCCAAAATGTGTCCAGAAAGTTTCATATTAGCCTTGTTCTTGGAAAATTGGGCTTGGTGCATATTCAAAAAGTGTCATCCCAGATAACCCCGTGCAGTCCACACAGGCTAATCAGGGACGACACTTACTGCCTACATTTGATTCTCGATTAGAAGGGACTTCCTAATTAAACGAAAAATTCCGTAAATGCAGAAAGTGTCATTGCTGATTAGTCTGTGCAAACTGCACAGGCTAATCTGGGACGACACTTTATGCACATGCATAAAGCCCAGTTTTACCAGAATGAGGATCATATTATCAGTAAAATAATCTCAACCAAAACAAAGGGAAAACAGATATAATACATGCACAGTTTTGTCAATGAAGTAACAACTACAGCTGAAACCATGTTTTTTATGCATCAAGAACTCAAATACAAATGACATCCCATCCATTGTTCGAGGATACAAGTAAATGTTTAAGTAAACAAAATATTCACTTCATTTCAAGTCCAGTCCATATATTGATATAAAACCATCATAATAACTTAATACTTTCTAAACTTATACGAAATAAAAATATTTACTCAAATGCCAGTTATGACTCATGGATACTCAATAGCATGCTTGTAAATACTAGGAAACTTTAATCAAATTGAAGTAAAATTGAACAATGTTGATGCTAAAATGATAACAAAAGTTATTTTGACTGAATGTTAGGAGTAAGGGTTGTTTGGGCTTGTTCTGGGAAAACTAGGCTTAATGCATGTGCCTACTTTGTCATCCAATAGTATACAAAAATGTATATATAGCATGTGCAGTCTGCACATGCTAATCATTTTTATTGAATTTTTCGTTTAAAAGGAAGTCTCTTCTTAGCAAAAATCTAGTCCAGGTGGAAAGTGTCGTCCCTGATTAGAATGAGTGGATTGCATTATGCTTATCTGGGACGACACTTTACTCACACATGCATTAAGCCCTATTGTCCCAGAGTGAGGCTCAAATAAAACTGGTGACAATTTCTGTTTTAACCCTTTGAGAGCTGGAACCGGATTTTGAAGGCCTTTGC
>VMBQ01013235.1:0-18075 GCA_007657795.1 Dreissena rostriformis
CTTTCAATCACTTGGCAAACTTTAATTTATAACTTTTCCATTTAAAATGTAAAGTAAACCTATCATATTGTACTTTTTAAAACACATTGGACCGAAGCAAATATTTTCACTAACCTTGCCACAAAAGAAACACAAGTGATGGGGTTTATGGGTTTTTAAAATGCTGGACAATATTCAAATGTTGCACATATTTTGCCACACACCGCGTATGTTGATTTTGAGCGCGCTGTAACCTGGTATAAGAAATAAGATGGTGAGAGACTTCTAAAACATTAAACATGAACACCAACCGCAAATATTCTAGTAATATGGTAAGAATTGCTGCAACTATTGAGAAAAATAGTTTTACAATCAGTAACTGAGCACCGTCTATTTCTGAATGAAATTATTCGAATAAAACTGATAAGAAGTGGATAAAAACGGAATAATGTTCAACCCCGAGTATTTGAATAGTTTATAAATAATTCATATATTGACATGTAAAAATTACAATTCAAACCGAGACAAATCGGATTGGCTATCATTTAAAACGTTTTATTGTGAATACTTGTCTTTCTATGGGAATCAACGCCTATGTTAATATTCCATTGATGCGTCAATGACAATACGTTGTTGAATTTTATCTATTCATAAACGTTGTCTTTAAATCCCACTGTTTATATTTGCCATTTCATTAAAGACATTGATATTTCGTCGGCGCTGAATTTTTTTTAGCGTGGCTGGATTCCTTGCATTCTGAATTCGAAAATAAACGTCACCGTTTGTGTAAGTTACCAGCTATTTGTTTAAACAGTACAAGGTTGTGAAGCAAATATGTTCGCTTAAGAGTAAAGCAATCAAAAATCACGAATTTCTAATAGGATTGCACTTGGCAACACGTAAGAGAAAATTTGGAGGGAAAAAAAAAAGAATAAAAACAATTGACGTGTGAGTGAAACGAGAATATAAAACGCTACAACTGATTTATTACAATTTGTACAAACACATAACATAATTCCTATGTGCGTTCAAACGTATCTTTAAAGAACAAAGTCATTTCACTGTTTGCCTTCTAGCAAAATACGGCATTATAGTTTTACCAAAAGTTCGAAAGGTCATTTCTTTTAAAACTGCCTCACGACCAGGAAGTCATATTGGATTGGAGGTTAAATGCTGGACAGTGTACACATATTGCACATATTGTTCAACCCACTAAATGTGTTGATGTGTGTGCGCGCTGTTACCTGGTATAAGAAAAAGGATGGTTTGAGACTCCTTAAAAACTAAACATAAAACGTCACCAAGCCAATCCAACCACAAATATGCCAGTAATATGTTTGAAATTGGGGGTAAATATTAAAACAATAGTTTAACCATCGGTAACTACGCACCTTCTAGTGCTGAAGGAAATTAATAAAACTTTAAATAAGTAGCTTAAGGCGGATTAATTTTGCAATAGTTCAAATATGGACATGTAAAAATCACAATTCACAATTAGACCAATCGGTTTGTCGACAATTCAAAACATTAGGATTGTAAATGCTCAACTTTCTATGTGAACAACCGTCTATATAAAAATTCCATTGATGCGTCAAAGGAAATACTTTTTTCATGTATAAAAATAGTCCTTAACTCGGACTGTTTATATTTGCGTCAATGAAAATACGTAGTTGTTTGTTTACATTCATAAACATAGTCTTTAAATCCCACTGTTTATATTTGCCATTTCTTTAGAGACATTGAAATTTCGTCAGCGCTGTAGTACTTTTAGAGGAACTGGGCTCCATGCATTTTGAATTAAAATGTATCCGTCACCGCAGTCCACTTCTTAACTGTATTACTCTCGACTATCCTAGAGACAACGTAGAGTATGTTTCCTGCGGATAAATATCGTTTGTGTCTGTGGAAAGATAACAAAAAGGTCTCTTAGTAAAGATAAAAAGCTAGGACGCCTCATCCATTACACTATTGCAGACTCTCCTCATGCTTAACGTTATTGAAGAGAACAGAAAGTTTATTCGTATAACTTGAACACGTACAGTTCATCGTTATATGTTCGAAACTGACAATATAATATATAAGCAGTAAACACATGAATAGGAGGGCACTAAGGAAATTATATTACTATTTATATATATAAATGTCTATTTTATATTTTTAAAGTCATAGAGTTCATAGTATTAATGTGTTTTTTTGTACTCATAAAATTATACAACATCTTTTATTTAAGCTGTGATTTTTCTTAATGAGATTATATAGCTTTTGAATTTTATGTTCTATGTTATTTTTAAGCTGCTATCTTATCTTTTAACTTGCTTAATATATGTTCCTATATGTACTGGGGTGTCTTGTTATGTTAAATGTGATTTATGTTCCTTGGTTTTCCTATTTATACTGCTTTTTATTTTAATATTTGTCCTTTCGTGATTGTATGTTTTGCACAATATTTATTTATTCATTACTAAGCTCTGTAGTACTAAATTTGGCTGATATTTTATGTACATGTAAACGCTAGTCTTTTAAAGCAATATTTTATTCATACTCATATTCTCTGTTGTTCTCAACTACCGAATTGTTTATAACTATGTTTCATTGTATGTGCTATATATCATGTTGTATTCATGTAATGTAATGTGTAAGTCGGCTTTAAAAGCTCTTCAGAGCTTGTGTTATCATGTTTGAAATACCCGACTTTATAAATAAATAGTACTTGACTTGACAGCTGAATTTGTTGTTAACCACAATTTGTAGCTACAACTGATTTATTACATGTTGTTTTAACATATTTCATATTGCAATGCCCTTGACACAAATATTTGTAAAGACCAACGCGTATTTGCTGTTTGCTTTCACACATTGTTCAAATAAATGTCAGTTCAAGTTCTAAACACCGTTTATATCTATACTTCCTCACTGTCAGGCTATTATCACAATTTCTGCACATGTACACGTTTGTTTATGTTTTAAAATTGCATTGTCATGATACATAAATGGGGCAAAGCCAAAACGCGTAAATGTTACTGGTGACCAAGCGAGTTGGAAATCAAGAAACCCGTACTTAAGAATGATGAAATTACATTGCACCATCAAAAAAGAGAGCTTAACTTGTACGGAACCAGTATAAAGAGAGCTTAAGTTGTACGGAACCAGTATAAAGAGAGCTTAAGTTGTACTGAACCAGTATAAAGAGAGCTTAAGTTGTACGGAACCAGTATAAAGAGAGCTTAAGTTGTACGGAACCAGTATAAAGAGAGCTTAAGTTGTACGGAACCAGTATAAAGAGAGCTTAAGTTGTACGGAACCAGTATAAAGAGAGCTTAAGTTGTACGGAACCAGTATAAAGAGAGCTTAAGTTGTACGGAACCAGTATAAAGAGAGCTTAAGTTGTACGGAACCAGTATAAAGAGAGCTTAAGTTGTACGGAACCAGTATAAAGAGAGCTTAAGTTGTACGGAACCAGTATAAAGAGAGCTTAAGTTGTACGGAACCAGTATAAAGAGAGCTTAAGTTGTACGGAACCAGTATAAAGAGAGCTTAAGTTGTACGGAACCAGTATAAAGAGAGCTTAAGTTGTACGGAACCAGTATAAAGAGAGCTTAAGTTGTACGGAACCAGTATAAAGAGAGCTTAAGTTGTACGGAACCAGTATAAAGAGANGTTGCACTGTATCACTGCTAAATTTAGCTTAAGTTGTACTGGACAAGAACAAATGAGAGCTTAAGTTGCACTGTATCACTTCTACATTTAGCTTGAGTTGTACTGGACCGGAACACATGAGAGCTTAAGTTGCACTGTATCAATGCTTAATTTAGCTTAAGTTGTACTGGACCAGAACAAATGAGAGCTTAAGTTGCACTGTATCACTGCTAAATTAAGCTTAAGTTGTACTGGACCAGAACAAATGACAGCGTAAGTTGCACTGTATCACTGCTAAATTTATCTTAAGTTGTACTGGACCAGAACAAATGAGAGCTTAAGTTGCACTGTATCACTGCTAAATTTAGCTTAAGTTGTACTGGACCAGAACAAATGAGAGCTTAAGTTGCACTGTATCACTGCTAAATTTATCTTAAGTTTTACTGGACCAGAACAAATGAGAGCTTAAGTTGCACTGTATCACTGCAAAATTTAGCTTAAGTTGTACTGGACCAGAACAAATGACAGCTTAAGTTACATTGTATTACTGCTAAATTTAGCTTAAGTTGTACTGGACCAGAACAAATGAGAGCTTAAGTTGCACTGTATCACTGCTTAATTTAGTTTAAGTTGTACTGGACCAGAACAAATGTGAGCTTAAGTTGCACTGTATCACTGCTAAATTAAGCTTAGGTTGTTCTGGACCAGAACAAATGAGAGCTTAAGTTGCACTGTATTACTGCTAAGTTTAGTTAAAGTTGTACTGGACCAGAACAAATGAGAGCTTGAGTTGCACTGTATCACTGCTAAGTTTATTTTAAGTTGCACTGTATCACTGCTAAATTAAGCTTAAGTTGCACTGTATTACTGCTAAGTTTAGCTTAAGTTGCACTGTATCACTGCTTAATTTAGCTTTAGTTTTACTTAACAAATACTAAAGCGACCTTAAGTTGAAGTGAAAGAGGACTGAAGAAAGATTAAGAAGTTGCGAGAAACCAGTACACAAACGGTGCTTAAAATGAAATAAACCAGTAAGGAAGTTTTGAAGTAGCATTAAAGTGGTTCGTAAAAGAGAAGAAGGTGTGGGTAAAGAATACTTCAAGACATGAAATTGCTACATAAGGCATATTAGAACAGAAGTTAGGCTTTGCAACGATGATTAAAATCGTCGCCTTAGTTCTCTAAATGTACAGCGCAAAGTAGCTTAATTGTTCACGTCAGTACAGTTTCAAGTTTCTTCAACAGAAAACCTTTTCTTCGGAAACATCTAGCAAAATAGGAGAATTTTCGCACATCTAGAAAATCATAAGATTTTTATTCGGACGGACACGGTTTAAACAGCGAGGGCGGTCAATTTCAAATTGACGGTATATCGTCGCATGTAAATGCAAATAAGAATTTGTCATTGTCCGATAAACACAAATAACACTAATTTTATTTTAATTCCTACATACATTGACACACATTTTGCAGTTGAAACGAGAACTTTATTGTAATGCTGGGTCTAAATATTCTGTTTTGTTATAACAACAATTTTTCATAATTATTTGTGAACGGTGAAGTTTTGTATTTATTTAATATATGAAAGAACCAAATAGATGTTTTAAGGATTAAAATGTATTTGGTTTGATTTACTAAGTCACTTCAGTCAAAATAACTATTGTAACTGCTTTACTTAAAATTACTATAAACAGTACTTGGCTCGATTCATTAGTTAAATAGATTCCAAAAAAAGATTCCACGAATAGTGGATGGAACGTTACTATTGGTAAATAGTTCAAACACAACGTTCGTGTTACAGTATTTGCAGCATTGTCTGTCTATCTATGCGAACTGTCACCATTATTCGTACCACCACTATTCGTACCACCACTATTCGTACCATGATATAAGGCGGTAATACATGATAAAGCAATAAATGGGCAGAAACAATAGCTTGTAAATAGAACTGCTGATAAGGATAAGACGTTGTTAAACATTCTTAAATCTGAGACAATGACTATGACTCTTGAATTTTGTGATACATATACAACTTCAAAGAGTTTACAATTCAAAACAGAACATATGTATTAAACACAAATAGCAATGCCTGGCTTGCAATATATTA
Organism: Dreissena rostriformis; assembly: GCA_007657795.1. NCBI lineage: Eukaryota > Metazoa > Mollusca > Bivalvia > Myida > Dreissenidae > Dreissena > Dreissena rostriformis. The sequence goes on from VMBQ01013235.1 coordinate 5,723, forward strand.
TGTCGATTTGGGATTTCGTATTTGAAAAGTAATAAAGTAGATGTTCAGTAACAAACTTGTTATGTTTTTATTTGCTTTAAACAATTTTAGCAGAGGAAATAACATGAACATGTTAGACAGTTTACAACAATTGGACGGATTTGCCACCCACCGAATGTGTTGATTTTTGTGCGCGATATAAACTGGTAGAAGCAAAAGGATGGTTTGAGACTTCAAAAAGCTAAACATGAAAAGTCACCAAGCCAGTCTTACCACTATTATACCAGTAATATGTTTAAAATTTGGGTACATTTTGAGAAAAATAGTTTTACTAACAGTCACTATGCATGTTCTATTTCTTAATGAAATAAATCGAAAACGACTTATAAGAAGTGGTTAAAACGGATCAATGTTCAAACGCGAGAATTTGAATAGTTTACATTTAATTTATAAACGGACATATCTATAAAGAACAAAGCCCTTTCACTGCGTACCTTCACGCAATATACGGCATTGGAAATTTAGCATAAGTTTGAAATGTCAATTTTGTATACACTGCCACCCGACAAGGAAGTCAGTTTGGATTTGAGGTTAAGTGAAATAAATCCACGACCGTCCGCTTGTCTATCACAAACCTTGAATACAATTCGAATGGGCGGATGTTCTGCACATCCTGATTTATGTGTTAATAAATTGAAATATATCTTACTCTTGTTTTGTTAACAAACAGACAATTTAACCTGGTGATGGTGATATCTTAAAATAGACCATTACTTAGGTGATGGTGATATAAAAAATAGACCATTACTCGGGTGATAGTGATGTATAAAAATAGACCAGTACTCAGGTGATAGTGATGTATAAAAATAGACCAGTAATCAGGTGATGGTGATATAAACAATAGAACAGTACTCAGGTGATGGTGATATCTACAAATAAACAAGTAATCAGGTGATGGTGAAATAAAAAATAGACCAGTACTCAGGTGATGGCGATTCCTAAAACTAGACCAGTATTCAGGTGATGGTGATTCCTAAAAATAGACCAGTACTCAGGTGATGGTGATGCTAAAAAAAACAGTACTCAGGTGATGTTGATGTTTAAAAATAGACCAGTACTCAAGTGAAGATGATGTCTAAAAAATAGACCAGTACTCCGGTGATCATGATGTCTAAAATGCAGCATATTAACATCGAGGAGTATATACTGGTGAATGTTACGGCATCCTTTTTTTGCGTTTACTCTTCCAGTAGCACCGTACATTATTACCAAAATGTTGTTACGAAGCTCAAATCGCTGCTGACGACGGGGTTTGGTGGTTTTCACGTGATAACAAAGTTTGTGAGAACATGAACGGTGTGTTGGTATTCAGAAACTGTTACATTTTTCATTCACGAGTATCTGCATACTTTATGTTTTATTCATTTACGGGCGCGTGCAATTCAGCCCTCGACCAGTTTGATTGATAAAAAGTTCAAAACATGGTGATTGTAAATACTTGTCTTTCTACTACGCACATTCTAGTTCTAAATAAAATAAACCGAATTAAACTTATAAGAAGTAGTTTAAAAACGTATTGATATTCAAACGCGAGAATTTGAATTGTTTACATTCAATTCATAAACGGACCTTTACACATTANCATCAATCACAACGGTCTGGCAACACAATTGGCAACAATGTCAATTACAACGATCTGGCAACACAACTGGCATCAACATCAGTCACAGCGGTATTGTAACACTATTGGAAATAATGTAAATCTCAACGGTCTGGTTACACAATTTGCAACAACATCAATCACAACGGTCTGGTAACACAATTAGCAACAACAGCAATCGGTCTGGTTACAAAATTGGCGATAATGTGAATATCAACGGTCCGGCAACACAACTGACCACTTGCAAGCTGCGAATCACACTAACGAACCAACCAATCAGATACCGTTGACCGCCGTCACATTGTCCGACAAACAAAGATTTTCACAGTAACGGAATGGGCGTTTTATGACTATAAAAAAGAGAGTTACTATGCATATCACAAAGGTCTGACAATACCATTGGTTAGATTACAATGAAAAAAGATCGCTTACATGAATGATAGCAAGTTCCATCGCAAAGGTTTGGAAACACAGCCGATAACAATTTCAGCTACAAAGGTCCGATTACAGTATCATTTTTTTTAATCCGTTCAATATATTTTAGTTTCTCGTGAATATATGTGTGTGGTTCGAGGGCATCCCACTTCACTCCGTACAGACTTTACAAATACAAATATTGTATGCATATAACAAAACACATTGTCATATTTTAACAATATTAGCTTTTACATAACAATATTAACAATATTTGTCCAAGAAATATTTGACAATAACACGACGGTATTGATACTATTGTCAATCACTTTGAAATATGTTAACAATAATCGCGGTACTGCAGTACATGATACAGAAATAGATGAGTGGAAACACATATATATTCGACAAAAAACCAACTGTATGCATAAGTTGTGATGATTGGGTGTGATGTTTAAAAAAAACTTCTCAATCAAATTGATGACTTCATAAGTTTAAACTTAATTTAAGCAATTGAAATAAAATTAATAAATTGTATGCATATTGCCCATTTTGTGTGCACCCCCACCGTTTTTGAGTCCCCCACTAAATGTTCATTGATGTGCGCACTGTAACATGGTACCGGAAGTTTCAGTATTTGAGACTAGAGAAACTAAACACGAACAGTCAACAAAAATCAAAGCGCGACTGTGTCTGTAATATATTTTGTTTTTGAGTTAATACTGAACATAGTTTCACCAAAAGTAACTACGCACCTTCTACGATCTTAAGGAAATAACTCAAATAATACGTAGGAATTGGTTAAACACTGTTACATTTTTCAATCACAAGTATTTGCATACTCTATGTTTTATTCATATTAGGGCACGTATTATTCAACCCTCGACCAGTTTGATCGGTTAACGTTCGAAACATTATGATTGTAAATTCCTGTCTTTCTTTTGGACAATTAAAGTAAACATTCCACTGAAGGGGCGATGAAAACATGTTTTTCATGAACATTTACGAGCCTTTTGGGTCGTACGGTTTAATTTTCAAGACATTTATATTTGGACAGCACTTTCGTATTTGTTTACGTGGCTAGATGCCATGCATTCTCAATCGTCATTGTTTACCATTGTTTTGTTTAAACAGTAACAAGCTAGTGAAACAAATGTAAAGCAATCAAAACTCCTTACTTCGCATAGGTTGCACTTGAAAACACTCCTGTGCAAACTTGGCGAAAGATTGACATAAAGAGGCGTCTACTAAAACATAGTTGAATTTGTGGTTAACCACAATTTGTAATTACAACTGATTTATTACATGTTATTCAAACAAATTGCATATAACACTTCCTTACAAAATAAATATTCAGATCAAAGCGCGTTCACTGTTTGCTTTCTGATAAACATTGCTTAATTAAATATCAGCCATTACCATCTATACTACCTGATCATCAGGACGTTATAAAATATTCTGCACATAAACACGTGTTTTATACTTGATTTTTTTTTCATGAAACTAAAATTGAACAAAAAATTAACGCTCAAATGGTACAGGTGGCCAGGCTAATTAAAAATAAAGTCAACCAGTACTTAAAATGATGAAGTTACACTGAACTAGTACTGACGAGAGGGGATATTGCAGTTAACCAGTATTTATGAAAGCAGAAATTGAAGTGAACCAGTTCTTAAGAAAGCTTTAGTTTCACTGAACCAGTACTAAAGAAAGCTTACGTTGCACTGAATCAGCACTAAAGTGAGCTAAAGTTAAACTTATTAAGTGAACAAGTACTAAAGTGAGATTACGTTGCACTGAATCAGTACTAACGACAACTTAAGTTGTACTGAACCGCTACTAATGTGAGCTTAAGTTCCACGGAACCAGTACTAAAGCGAGCGCAAGTTGTACTGAATCAGTACTAATGAAAGCTTAAATTGCACTGAGCCAATACTAAAGCTATCTTAAGGTCCACTGAATCTACTAAAGTGAGCCTAAGTTGCACTAAACCAGTACTAAAGAAAGCTTATGTGTTCCACTTAACAAGTACAAAAGTGAGTTTAACTTGCACTGAAACAGTACTAAAGAGAACTTCAGTTGCACTGAACCAATTCTTAAACGAAATTAAGTTGCATTGAACCAGTATTAAAAATACTTCAAGTTGCAATAAACCAGTTATTAAAAGAGCTTAAGTTGCATGTAACCAGTACTATTGAAACTTTTTGAAGAGGGCTTAGGTTGCACTGAACTATTACTTAAAGGAGCTTAAGTTACACGCCTCCAGTATTAAAGAGAGATTCAATTGTACTGAACCAGTACTAAAGAGAGCTTTAGGATTACTGAACCATTACTCAGGGGTAAAGAGAGCTTAAAGAGCACTGAACCAGTACTAAAGAGTAAAAAGAGCTTAAAGAGCACTGAACCAGTACTAAAGAGAACTTTCGGAGTACTGAACCAGTACTAAAGAGAACTTTAAAAGTACTGAACCAGTACTAAAGCGAGCGTAAGTTGCACTGAACTAGTACTAAAGTGAGCTTAACTCTCACTGAACAAATGTAGGCTGAATTTGCACTGAACCAGAACTAAGGTGAGCTTAAGTTTCTCTGAACAAGTATTTAAGTGTGCTTAATTTACACTTGACAAGTACAAAAGTGAGATTAAGTTGCATTGCACCAGTACTTAAGAGAGCTAACGTTTCCCTACACAAGTACTTAAGTAAGCTTAAGTTGCACTGAACCACTACGAAAGTGAGCTTTATTTGCACTGAACCAGTAATTACGGAAGCTTCAGTTGATATGACTGAACTGAACAAAAATGAAGTTGCAAGGAACCAGTTCAAAAAAGTGATGAAGATGAAATGAATCAGTATGAAAAATTTCAAGCTGCATTTTGGTGCGTAAGAGAGATGAAGGTGTGGTGAACGAATACATTAAATAACGACTTGAAGTTTCCAGTTTAACGAATCAAAACACGAGTTAAGGCTTTGCAATGATCACAAAATTGTCACCATAGTTCTAAATATACATTTGTGGTTGGATTACACTAATTCCAATTCCCATAGGGTCCCATGATAAAACTGCGAACTTTAAAAGCAGTGTTCATGCCTTTCATATATATCAAATTTTATATATAACATTTCCCTTTTACAATCGTAGCAAACACATACGTTATGCTATTAATAATATATTTTCCCGATAACAGTTATGCAATAAATCACATAACAAGCTGAATAGTGATTTTCTGTACATTTGGGTCCTAAAGACCCGGTTTCTCTGGTTTTTAAAGGTTGAATAACACTACTTAAAAGTCCGATAAGGTCCCATCATAAAACTACCAAATTTCAAAGCATTGTTCATGCCTTTCCTATTTATCTAATTTTGCAAGTCTGGTGTCATCTTAAAGATGGATCAGTCCTTTTTCAATAATTGCAGTCAAACATATACCGTCTCGAAAAGATAGTATAATTCGCCCAAATGCAAACACCCTCGGAAAACAGGGTTTCGGCAGTGAGATTTCGACGAAAGAACCGTAATTCAATAAACGCACCAAAATGTTCATATTTCAACGAAGTCCTCTATGAAATGCGCCAAAATGTTGCAAAAACACATAGGATACAAGAAATAACCTCAAAACGCATGGTTGCGATCGCTTATTTGTTTTTAAACCAGAAGAGAAAAAGGACTCTTACGAAATAGGCACTACAGTCGATTAGTGTATAGTGGATTTTAGTGAGTAACGGATAGGTTAAAAGTTTTTTGCAAAATACTTGTTTTTATGTCAAGATTTAAAGTTTTCTATGAATTGAATGCAAAAAAGCCTACCAATTTTCAGTCGATTCATGTTTGAGTTGACGTGTGCCAATGTTTACAACTGTTTATTTTTCGAAAGTAATGCAAGATCACGTTATTTACGCATCGTTTTTGTGACGAAGGGATAAGAGTCACTGAGAGCCAAGCTGTCACTAAGGCCAAGCAAATTAAGAAAAAGCATTCTCCCTCCAAACCGCTTCGGACACAGTCAATTTGCAGTGTTTCAGTTGATCAAATAGATATATAATTGACTATCCAAAGGATGAAATATTAAAAACGCATTGTTTTTCAAGTAAATAAAAATGATATGTTAATTATTTAATGTGTTCTATATTATGATGATGTCAAAACCATGTTTTTTACAATTTTCTTTTTGTTCTGCCAATTATATCATTAAGCGACACATTGCCTTAAAGGGACTGTAAACCACGAATGACAAAAAAAGAAAAGTTCTAAAAAACCGTATTTTTTACAATTATTAGTTTATATTGATTAAAATATTACGACTGGTATATTACATTACTTGAAAAAAGTTATATTTTCAGCATATTCGGTAATTTAATTTCGCGATGTGAAATCGAAAGTACATCGCGAAAATAGGTGACATAACGACATACACACTATAAATAACGCAAGCAGAATGATCATTTTATATTTAAAATATATACAATTCTCAACGCATGCACAATTTGCATTTCTGGGTTAACCACGTGACGATGATGATCAATTTACTTGCGTTATTTATAGTTAACTGGTAGACATACCCAGTAAAAATAATCAAATAAAAAATAAAGTAAAAATTAAAAAAAACTTTGTCAAGAAATGTTATATACCAGTCGTGATATTTTAATCAATATAAACTAATAATTGTGAAAATACGGTATTTTAGAACCTTTCTCTATCCGTCATTCGTGGTTTACAGTCCCTTTAAAAGCAATGTGTCTTCTAATTATTCATGTACATGGGCTCATACAGTAAACGTTAAATTGCTTCAACAAAAAGGTTGTAGACATATGGAATTTTTCTCAGTGAACATAATGAATGCCTTTTAGTAAACACATATTGCATTATTTGCTGTGACAGTGTTGCGTTTTGATTAAGCCATGTAATAGTCGGATATATTAAAAACAAAGTAATAATAGAGTATAAGCAGGATGCAATTGGTGGAGAAAACACTAAGATTAAAAGGGGTTTTCATAAAACAATTGACAATAAAGAAAAGTTATTGAGGATAAAATTTCCCTAGAGTATTGTGTCAAGAAATGAAAATACCATGTCACTTAAAGGGACTGTAAACCACGAATGACGAAAAAAGAAAAGTTCTTAAATACCGTATTTTTTTACAATTATTAGTTTATATTGATTAAAATATCAGGACTGCTATATCAAATTATTTTAAAAAGTTTTTTTTTATTTTTGCTTTATTTTTGTATTTTTTTATTTTTACTGGGTATGCATACCCAGTAAAAATAAATAAATACAACAATACATGATTCATCGTCACGTGGTAAACCAAGGAATGCAAATTGTGCATGCGTAGTGAATTGTATATATGTTATATATAAAATGATCAATCTACTTGCGTTATTTATAGTGTGTATATCGTTATGTCACCTATTTTCGCGATTTCACATCGCGAAATTTTATTACCGAATATACTGAAAAAATGAACTTTTTTCAAGTAATGTAATATACCAGACGTGTTATTTTAATCAATATAAACTAATAATTGTAAAAAAATACGGTATTTTAGAACTTTTCTTTTTTCGTCATTCGTGGTTTACAGTCCCTTTAATTGTTGCATATACTATTGTCTTTGTAAATCTTTAAAGCTGTTTTATGCATTCATAATATATATCTATTGTCTGGTATGTTAAACTGTTTTCCTAGTCAATGAGTCTCTATGATTTACAGTTTTTGTATTGCCAATCATTTTTGTCAATTAAACCTCAATGAATCGGATTATTGCTTTTTTGCAGTTATCATGTTAATCTATTATCTCTTATGTTTGTTTGTGATCCTTGTCAATTATTGTCTCTAATGTATAGTATGTGTTTTGCCAATCATTTTTGTCAATTACAGCTTATGATCTCACACAAAGTGTTTGTTGTCAAATTTATTTTTTACTTGAATTTCCAAGTACATTCAAGTTATTTCAGTATACATCTTCGTGATGATTATGACTTCTAATATATGTCAACACCAAAATTCCATCACTGCATTATGACCTATGTGTGGCTGTCTTGAAAAAAAAACTATCACGTTATACATGTAAATCCGTTAAAGACCTAAGCGATCCGGTAATGGCTGAATCAGTGTACCATGAAATTCGCGCTGTAAACAAATAATATTTTGTCGGAAATTTAAAACTGCCGGCATGTTTCAATAGGAAAGATTTGTCGTTCGATGTTTTATGGTTGAATTACTGAATGCATGATGTATACGTTGAAATAAGACTCGGAGTCCTTAGCTATCCGTTATACACTGATCATCAGGATGCTGTTTATTCAAAGATATTGCCATACCATTAAGTTTCGACTTTGTTTTAAGGACAGAATACATAACACAATATGATCAATATTTGTAAAAAATAAAAGGCAATTTAATTTCTTTTGAAAGGAAATGAATGGAAGAACTTGATATAACTGAGTATTAAGGCTAGTGCAGAGGAAATGTACTGTAAAATGTTTGACAGTTTACAACTAGTGCACGTATTTGCTACCCACCAATGTGTTGATTTGTGTGCGCGCTTTTATCTGGTATAGGAAATAGGATGGTTTGAGACTCCTTAAAAACTAAACATAAAAAGTAACCTAGCCATCCAACCACAATTATGCCAGTAATATGTTTTAAATTTGGGTAAATATTGAGAAAAATAGTTTTACCATCAGTCACTACGCAGCTTCTAGATCTGAATAAAATTAATCGAATAAAACTTATTTTAAGCGTTTTAAAACGGATTCATTTACAATCGCAAGTATTCGAACAGTTTATATTAAGTTCAAATATGGACATGTAAAAATCACAATTCACACATACACCAATCGTATTGTCGATTAATCAAAACATTAGAGTTGTAAATGCTCGTCTTTCTATGGGAACAACCGTCTATGTAAACATTCCATTGATGTGTCAATAAAAATACTTTTTTCATGCATACATGTAGTCTTAAACTCAGACTGTTTATATTTGCCATTTCATTAAAGACGTTGATATTCCGTCATCGCTGTAGTATTTTTTAGCGTGGCTGGATTCCTTTCATTCTGAATTCGAATATAATCGTGACCGTTTGTGTAAGTTACCAGCTCTTTGTTTAAACAGTTAAATGGTGTGAAGCAAATATGTGCGCCTAAGTTGAAAGCAATCAAAAAAGGCATAACCACTAGTTGATATATCCACTTCTTAACTGTATTAATTAATAAAAATCGTTTGTGCCTGTGGAAAGATAACGGAAGGGCCTCTTAAAAAACTAGGACGCCTCATCCTTTAAACTGTTTCGGACTCTGCTCATGCCCAACGTTAGTGTAATCAATGAAGTTAAAACGAATTTTCTAAGCGGGAGCTGTAATTGTGTGATCCCGCCAAGAAATTTCGTAGCGAGTAAAGTCGAGATATAGAGCTAATTTTAATACGAAATAATTGCTTATCATTTTCGTGCTGATATGGCTAAAAAGTGAGCGGCATTTAAATAAAAAGTAATAAAGGGTATTGAAAGGCTCAAAATACCTGTCTCGGCATGGACATCGCCATCATGACTATCACGTGATAACCCCTCTGGAGCTACGCGCGAAACAAAATCCGATGGACGAAAAGACTGAAAGTCGGGAGAAGAAAAAAACACGGAAGGACGGACCAACAAGGGCAAATCAATATGCCCAACCCCCTCTTAAGGTTGGGGCGTTAAATGCATATAAAATAGTGATTTCTTACTCATTGTCAACTGGCCGGAGTCAATAGCGGCGAACCATTGACACAAATATATGTGTACATTAATTATCAGTACTATACATGTATTGATTTGACGGAATGTTTACGAAACTGATGGAAATGTTTCTGCATCTTTGAATTACTAGGCAAACTTTTATTAATAAGTTTTGCATTAAAATATAAAGTAAACATATCACATTGTACTATTTTAAACACATTGGACAGAACAAAATATGTCCACTTACCTCGCCACAAAAGAAACATATGTGATGGGGTTTATGAGTTTTTAATTATTTTTAGCAACGGAAATTACATAAAAATGCTGCACAATGTTCAAATATTGCACATATTTTGCCACACACCGCGTATGTTGATTTGTGAGCGCGCTGTAACCTGGTATAGGGAATTGAATGGCGAGAGACTTCTAAAACATTAAAAATGAAAAACCAACCACAAATATTCGAGAAATATGGTAAGAATTGCTGCAACTATTGAGAAAAATAGTTTTACCATCAGCCACTTAGCACCGTCTATTTCTTAATGAAATTAATCGAATAAAACTGATAAGAAGTGGATAAAAACGGATTAATGTTCAATCGCGAGTATTTGAATAGTTTATATATAATTCATATATTGACATGTAAATATCACAATTTAAACCACGACAAAAAAGGATTGGCTATCATTTAAAACGTTTTATTGTGAATACTTGTCTTTCTATGGGAATCTCCGCCCATGTTAACATTCCATTGATGCGTCACTAAAAATACGTTGGTTTTTTTTCCATTCATAAACGCAGTCTTTAAATCCCACTGTTTATAGTTGCCATTTCATTAAAGATATTGACATGTCGTCAGCGCTGTAGTATTTTTTAACATGGCTGGATTCCTTGCATTCTGAAATCGAATATAATCGTCAACGTTTGTGTAAGTTTCCCGCTCTCTGTTTAAACAGTTAAATGGTGTAAATCAAATATGTTCGCTTGAGAGTAAAGCAATCAAAAATCGCGAATGTATAATAGGATTGCACTTGGAAACACGTGAGAGCAAACTTGGGGGGGGGATAATTAAAAGAGGCGTCTATTTGAAAACAATAGACGTGTGTATGTGAAAAGAGAATATAAAAAGCTACAACTGATTTGTAACAATTTATGCAAACACATTACATAGTTATTTTGTGCGTTCAAACGTTCCTATAAAGAACAAAGTCATTTCACTGCTTGCCTTCTAGCAAAATACGGCATTATAGTTTTACCAAACGTTCGATAGGTCATTTCTTTTAAAACTGCCTCACGACCAGGAAGTCATTTTAGATTGGAGGTTAAATGCTGGACAGTGTACACATATTGCACATATTGTGCACCCCACCAAATGTGTTGATTTGTGTGCGCGCTGTTACCTGGTATAGGAAAAAGGATGGTTTAAGACTCATTAAAAACTAAACATAAAACGTCACCAAGCCAATCCAACCACAAATATGCCAGTAATATGTTTGAAATTGGGGGGTAAATATTAAAACAATAGTTTAACCATCGGTAACTACGCACCTTCTAGTTTTGAAGGAAATTAATAAAACTTGAAATAAGTAGTTTAAGGCGGATTAATTTTGCAATCGCGAGTATTCGAACAGTTTATATATAGTTCAAATATGGACATGTAAAAATTACAATTCACACTAAGACCAATCGGATTGTCGATAATTCAAAACATTAGGATTGTAAATGCTCAACTTTCTATGAGAACAACCGTCTATGTAAGCATTTCATTGATGCGTTAAAGGAAATACTTTTTCCATGCATAAAGGTAGTCTTTAACTCCGACTGTTTATATTTGCCATTTCTTTAGAGACATTGATATTTCGTCATCGATGTTGTACTTTTAGAGGAACTGGGCTCCGTGCATTTTGAATTAAAATGTATTCGTCACCGCGGTCCACTTCTTAACTGTATTACTCTCGAGTATTCTAGAGACACACTAGAGTATGTTTCCTGGGAAATAAATATCGTTTATGTCTGTGGAAAGATAACAAAAAGGTCTATTAGTAAAGATAAAAAGCTAGGACGCCTCATCCATTACACTATTGCAGACTCTCCTCATGCTTAACGTTATTGAAGAGAACAGAAAGTTTATTCGTATAACTTGAACACGTACAATTCATCGTTATATGTACGAAACTGACAATATCATATATAAGCAATATATATATATATATATATATATATGTAGTACTACATTTGTCTGATATTTTAAGTACATGTAAATGCTAGTCTTTTAAAGTAATATTAAGTTACCTCTTGTCTTTTAAATCAATATTTTTTTCATATTCTCTGTTATTCTCAACTATAGAATTGTTTATAACTATGTTTCATTGTATGTGCTATTTATCATATTGTTATCATGTGATGTAACGTGTAAGTCGGCTTTAAAAGCTCTTCAGAGCTTGTGTTATCTTGTTTGAAATACCCGAATTTATAAATAAATATTACTTGACTTGACAGTTGAATTTGTGGTTAACCACAATTTGTAGCTAAAACTGATTTATTACATGTTGTTTAAACATATTTCATATTGCAATGCCCTTGA
>VMBQ01013236.1:0-17267 GCA_007657795.1 Dreissena rostriformis
TATTGTTTTATTACTTATTATTAGCTGTTATCTACCGTTAAAGCGATACTGACGGTTTGATCTTGGTATATACAATATAACAAAAAACACTGCGAACGATACAACTAATCTGCAATTGCTATTACAGACAATAAATCATTGGTAAGCTTGATTAAAAAAAGTTAAACCAACAACAGTGTACTAACAGCCAAACAAATATGGAATTCTTTTTAAAATTCACAAATTTTTAATACGTTCGAACAATATCGTTAGTTGTCAGTTTCATTCGTTTTTCCAACGGGTGAAGTTTCTTTAGAACATGAATAGAATCCGTTTCGTTTTCTTCGTTAGCATACAACGTCAATAAACTGCGCGTTGACCTCATTTGATTGCTTTGCATTAATTTCTATTTTCCTAAGTAATGAAAGGAAATATATGACAGTGCTATTTTCAATTGTGGGAACTAAGCATGATGAATATTATGTTCTTGTATTGTATAAATCTATAAGACTAAGCGCAGTAAAACTGTATGTGATTGTTCGGATGTTGTGTATCATCTCTCGTGCTTTACATACTGATCATGGACTGTTCTGTGCGAGTGTCGTATCGAGTTACATAAGGATTGCAATATAATATATTTGTAGACCAAAAAATCTGTATTATGTCACAATTTACGGCAGTATTTGTATTAAATACATATTTTCCGGGGAAAATGTAGATAAGTGTTGTAATTTCAATGGACATGTTGTCGATACCAGAAGCGAATTCTTGCACAAAAGGTGATCCTGGCAAAGCCGACGATTGCAAATGTATGCAAATGACATTCATAACAACGTTGTTATCTCGAAAGACCAAAGTCCCGAGTGTAAATACACATTTTGAAATAAAACATCGGCCTCTGTTATTCTTGTCTATGGTGCTTCTAATAAATGTTATGTTTTTTGTCGAACTACCTGCCAATTGTATTTAAGGGAAACAAACAACTGCTGCCGTATTGTGCTGCTACTGTATGACCAAAGTTTCAAATTAGAAAAATCCGTGTTACGTCACCATTTACTGAAATCTAACATGAACCTAACTACAATACGGTACGCGTTCCTTAATCTGGACGCAATTTTATGTAATATCTAAACGATCTCATGGGAAAACGCAAAACAAAACAAACGCTATACAATGGACTTACTATAATAGATGATATTGATTTAAACAATCAGCCACACAAGTGCCTTCGGAAAAAAATTCTTTAAGGAAGTCAATAACAATTCAAACTTATAATGCGGCCGATTGGCTTCATAAAACAACAATATCAGTGTTATCGAGTTGGCTGGCGCTTGAACGCATTTGTATGACATAATAATTTAGATGTACATTTTTCATTACTTTGGGGGTATGCTTAACTATTTATCTAAAACAAATAATTATTTAATTAATATAGAAACATGTTCAATTTGGTATTTTGCCTTGTGTTGAACGCATCTTTAACTGCAAGCACAATAAGTGTGAGTTCAATTATGTGCAAATGCGTTAATTGAGTATTTATTACTAATTTGAACTCTATGTGTGTCTAGTCTTATAGTAAACAATGAAATTCCAGAAACTAAATCAGGAAATAATTGTTATGTTCTTTTCGTCCACTTTTAAAGCAGAAAACGAACTATGAACATAACCTAATTTAACAAGGATCACTGCTTTAGAATGGGCAATGCACTGCATTTGGGTTCATTCCCCTTACAAAAACACATAAGCCCAAGTATTTTGAAAGAAAAACAAACAACAAGAACAACAAATAACAACATAGGAATGGCAAATATTTGTATTTAATAAACAAACGATGGGCAATATTTATTCGGCCTGAATTTTTTATGAACGTTACAAGTGTAAATGTAAACATAAAATAGACCCTTTTTACATTTCCAATACCAAGTTTTATAGCAGTGGCCTCAATGAGAACTAAAGAAGCTCTCTCAGAAAAAAAGGCTAATGGATATATGCCGATAATAACACTGCGACGTTTGAAGAATTCCTAAGATTTGTACACAAACAGAAAATTGCACTTTTGACCATTTAACCACATCCGGTTGATACTTAGGCCCCATATATGTTCACTTCAGCGTGTTTATGATAGTTCTTGACTCCGGAGACCGAGACAAGCTTAATAATTATCGACTGGCCTAACTGCTAGGTTGAAATATGACCATCATGCAATTGTCCCCGTAATGAACACCCGTTAACATTTCGTTTAATGGATGTTTCTGAAAGGATTTTACTGCTATTGAATGTTAGTGCATACTGATACTAAATGTTGATAATGCTAGTGAAGCTCATACATTCACGATACCGTTCCCCTTAAAAGCCCCTCAAGTCCAGCTGATACATAACCATTTTAAATGTATATATACCATCAGGTATTTCCTATATGAAAAATCAACTTAACTTATATAAAAATATTACCGTTGTTTGCAAAAAAATACGAGAGTAATGATTGTGGCATTTTATATGTTTTTACAGACGCGAACATACCACCGCTGAAATGATAAATCTATAAATAATTTAGAAGTAATCATGTTTGAGGAGAGCAGCATAGTTGCGTTATATTTAGTGCACAATTACTTTAAAAGCGGGAAAAACCTTGTATTGGTACAAAGCATTAATACTTATGATGCATCTTACATAAGGTGAATGCTTTAGAGGTTGTTCAATATATATAAACATGTATATATATTTATATACCTAGACATGATGACAAGTAAAACTGATGTAATTTATGTTGGTTTGTTTTCAACACATATATATATTGAAATAAATACCTTTATAAAACAAAGCACTTTCATATAGTACCTGTCAATAAATTAAAATACTGTAGATGCTATTTTACAATTGCTTTCTGTATTTCTTTTGAAAGGCGCGCCCTGTTTAAAGTTTTATCTTGATGTGCAAGGTAGAGCACTTCAAATATATTAAATATTGAGATGTTTATGTTTTTCAAATCGTTTTAAGTTTTAAGGACGAACGGATGTTTTGTGAAAATTACTTTAATCGTACGCTTAAAATGCAAACTGCATCTATCACATTACTATTTATGTCAAACACGTGTATTATATTGGCGATACAAAACAAAATCTTTTTTTGTTTTCAAGACTCCATGCGCGTCATATTAGGACGATCACGACCGTAGAATGTCGGGTTCGAATTCAGACTAAGTGTGTTATGCATTTTATCGCTAAATACTCGCGATCATAAAGCAACATCTCGTTATAATGGCTTTTAAATTGCGCTTCTGTATAACATTTACTGAAACGACCGATAAGAAGCACATAATACTTTCCGCATGCAAGACGCACAGTGATTTGCGCTTATGCGCCACATCCGATTTAAGATTATAGCCATACGTGTTTTGCGTTAAAAAAGTGTATAAAGTTAATGCACGAGAAATAATTGATTTTAAAATATCGACATTATATCAGACGAGTTTGTTTGTATTATTATGTTGTAAAACATTGAACACTGCAAAATCAATACATGTACGATACTTCAGTACGAAAACGATGATGTGATCAAGCTATAGTTGCACTATTAAATCGATCGAAACCTTGCGTTTGGCGGCGAAAATGTATATCTAGTAATATCAATCATGCCTGAAATACATCAATGCATCGTCGGTAATACGTTTCAACTTAACACGTTCCACATGATATGGACATACAAATTGCAAAGCGAATATTCATAGATGAATATGTGATAATGTGAAACGAAGGATGCACAAAGAAAGTCAATTAAAATAGTTAATACACTTCACATCCGTTTTGTAAGCCACGCCGATTCAGCAAATACAGCAACAACAAAGTGATTGCACACTCTTGTTGCGTGAAAAAAAATGACGTTATAAATAATTTTAGACGTATATTCCTTCTTGATGTCAACATTCAGTAGACGATATGTGTGCGTAATAATACAAATTGGTTTCAACTGGAGGCCTAGTATCTGTAGGTAGATAAATGTTCATGATAAATAATCATGTAATTACGAAGCTATATATTTCGATTCTGTATCTAATTAGACGAACATATTCTTCGTTTTGTCTGGGTAAACTCTACAAGGTTAGAACTTTTTACTAAATCGGTAAGAATATTGGTTTGCACTCCATAATAACCTGTAAAATACAATTTCCATGCAAAATATTTTGCTTTTATAATTTGTAGTCAAAACATGTTTATTAATTTGAGATAATCATATACTACACAAATGTTGAATATCACGTTTGCAAAGTTTTCCTATTTTGTACACTAACATTTATATGCAAACTGGTTTGATTAAAACAAATCAAAAATTAATTGAGAATAACACATACTGCATTAAAAGCAACACTCCCATTTACAAATCTATCAAATGTTGGGTATACAAGCTATCAAATTGCGAACTAACTACCAGTTGATTTTGAGGGAATTGTTTTACCATTAAGCTATGTGTATGGGTGCTTTTAAACGGATCGCGTGTTTGAAAAAAAAGTAACAGCGGTAGGGAAACAAACGCGTAATTGTTTTTGCTTTAATGAATGCTACCGTTTGACATGTAAAGATTGTGCCCAAATACGCAAACAAGAATCATATGGACCATAACAGTATTTCTTTCAACATTGTGCTGTGTCCTATAAATAAACCAATGTCGAACAGGATAACATATAGATTATAAAACTAATAGCATTTCAAGTTTTGTTTTTATTTGTTAAATGTTATTTCATAAAAATAAAAGAGATTATACAAATATCGATCACATTCACTTTAATAATCTTTAAGGATAAAATGCAATTCATGTTTTTAATAACGCCATCGACATCATCTGATTTCACCATAGCCATTAATTTCCCAAATACATGAACAGAAACAAATTGAACATACCCGTGATTTGCATTTCATTTCTTCAATGACTATATCTAATCCAGTTTCATTACAATAATTTGGTAGAAGTTAAAACTAGATAACGCATTTAATTTTGTATGTGCATGTTATATAAAATAATCTGATTTTTTTTTTTAATTTGTTTGAAAAGTCCGTCGGAGCTCGGGGTATTGACAATTCTACATAAAAGGAAAAATGATTACCAGTCACTCGCTTGTGTGATGTGTGATGTGATAATGATGTTATACAATTATTATCATGTATTGAGTTTCGCTAAAATTGCACTCGTTATTAAATTGAGTTAATGTACACTTGAATGTTAAAAAACATGATGTTGAATAATGGTAGACCTTTTATAATGATATGGTTTCATATATATTTTCGTACTAACATTGCACCGATTACGTTATATTAAAACACATACACTATTAGCAGATTTTTGACGACTATAATCACACAAAAAGATGTCAATAACATACAACTGGAGAAGCAAACTACCTATAACACGCAATCTTAATCAACGCCTGTTTCTTGATAGATGGAGAACAAAAAAGGAAAGTAACATACTTCTCTGTCTTCGTGTGTTGCATGATTGGAAGTGATAACATAAATACACTATACACAGTTACCGTAAATATTTGTCTTTTTTTCGGATAAATCTTGACGGGTATGCTGGTTGTAGTCGTTTGGTGCTTTCCTAAAAAATATGTTTCTTTCTGGACAAAAAGAAAGAGGTCATAACACATTCGATTTGGACACTAAGGGTAAATGTATCGGCTCATCTGGTTATTTTTTAGCGTGAGTTCAGAATGGTTTAGCTCCGCCCATACTTATTGGAGGATAACCTATGGTTGATTTTACTTCTTTGATTATATATAATTATTCGGTTGTTGTATAAAGATACTTCTAGACTTGCACAGTAGAACGTACTTCACGCGATACCTTGTTTTCGAACGCGCACTTATAAATACCGTTGATTTCAACTCACAATCATGGTCGACATGAACTTAAACAACCAAATGAAAAGCACGCATCCAAAAAAATAAATGCAATTGATATAATCATGTTGCATAACAACATTCGATTCTGATTTGTTTTGGAGTTCTAAAACGTAGGAATTTAACCGTTCTTACGGAAAACAAATGTTTGTGATAAACAATAAAAAAAACACCTTTCCTAGTTAATATATATTAGCTCTCAAATGGATGCCTTTTGCAAACTCGGCTGCAACGAACACATCCTTTAAAAATCACGTAAACTATGCATCATAAGTGTACATATTGTTTTTCTGTAACAAATGCATTGAAAAAGATTCTGTTTGATTTACACGATATGAGTTTGCAGATATGTTTTTAATAACCTTACTTAAATGATTACAACACTTTATAATATACATGATTTCACGGCAAAACACAATTCGATACATTGTGATGCTTACTTGCAGATGTTCTATACATTTCAGGTAGATGAATCATATAACCCTCTTTTGTAGTAACTACTAGCGTAACGACCATATGATACATGTTAACTTTAATCTTATTCAAAACCATCAACAGTACATCGTACTTTTTGTAAGGGATGATGACAATCCAAAATAATATATTTCGAAAGGGTAACATCCCATTAAGGCACAACATCGACAAAAATAACAAGACATTAATTTATATTCGTATTACACATTATAGGCCACTGGTATCCAAGGATAAACAACTGTTTTCGACATTTTTTCTGTCTGTTCTGTCTTCGAATTTTTCCTAGTGTTGTGGTATTGTACATCCGAAAGTAACCGAACACTTAAGGATTCTTCGCCATTCCAAGCTTCCAACATCTCTTTTGTTTAACCATGTAACCATACATTTGAAAATTTTACACTTATGAACATAAATATTGATCAAGAAAAAACGTGTGTTGTATTTATGAATACAAACATGTGTATACTAATGTATCATTGGTTGAAAACTATAAACATACTTTAGTCTCAAAGCAAACACGTAAATTCCCAGCTTTACTTGCAAGGGAGTCTGCTTTTGCCACTAAGGAATATGCCATAAGTATGATGCAGTTGAGTATTTTAGATGTTGCATCACTTAATAAAACATACCTGATGTAATATACTATAACTACTAGAAGCTGCGTATAAGTGCGTATGATATGTCGTACATCATTTGTAAACGACATTAACNACATCAACATTGTTTCGATAACATAAAACATACTAAGAGCGCATCCCTTTAAACCTCTAAACACAGACATGAAGTCAGTTCATGTTTACATGTCCGTTTACAACACATGCTATAAAGCTGTGAATATTGATAATCACGAATAAATACAAATGTCGATGTGCTCGCGATTATTAATGGCTTTTTATTAACTACTTTCAATGTGACACGTAATACGGACAACACGCGTAGATTAGTGCTAGAATGAAAATAGACGCATTTTTCATTGACAATTATTCAGAATTTCAATGGACTTGTATCGTATTAACATTTCGGAGATACAACCTACGTGGAACTTAAGCGGATATGTCACAACGAGCATAGGTAATTGTTTCCTGTTTATATTAAAAGATCAGGATGACTGTTAAGTTTATAATTTACGACAGTGAATAAACGTTCTCAGAGTGTTACAAAAAAATCGCTAACTTTAAATTCAAGAAGATTATTTTTTTTCTATATTCATTAGTTTATTAAACCTTGAAGTGTTAAGTACAGAATTAAAGTCACATGTATGTGTTGATTTTGTTTCTAATAATCCTCGCTTTAACAGAAAGTTTAAACAGGCATTTAAAAGCAAATCAACTACACAAAACAAACTCGGCATGTACACGTGAACATTGATATGCACTCGTTCATTTATATTCAAACTTCGTTTTTATGGAGTTTTTATAAGTTCCTGTAGTTTACAAACAAGTCGTTACATTATAAACAGCTATTTGGATGACATGAAGTTACCCTATATAACACGTTTCTAAGACGAACACAGAATGAATAATATAGAACATTCTCATTTATACTTTTAGTTTAGAAGACATTCCAAATTTCATTATCATGTTAGCAGTTTTAATACAGATAATGTTGTAAACGATTAATGTATTACCAAATTGAGTATGCTTAACACTTTCACAATAGCCAGCTTCAAACACATTTTTATAGTGACTGTCATATAAGGAGTGTGACTATGTTTCAAAATTTGTAAATTGTCAAAGATAACATGGCCCGCGTCATACGAACATAGGTATTATGCCATATTAGGCCAGCGTAGCTCCATACCAGCCTGCTCAGTGGCACCGTTTGGCCAGGAGCTACGTAGTCCTTACATGAAACCACGGAACACTGCTTGAGTGTCTAGCGGACATGGTAGCTCCTGACTATACTGCGCGACTGCGCAGACTGTTTCTTGAGCTTCTCTAACCACATATGGCATAGGCAGAGTAATAAACTGAAATGTTTAAATGAATACTTAAGGGATGAATAGAACATAAAGTGGCAACTCCTATTTATCCGGTGTGTTGTTTGTTTTCCATTTTAAACATGTTTGTGGCTGGTTGCTCTATGCTCTACCATGTTATGCAGTGTAGCAAGTGTTAACGCGTGAATGTGTTACTGAAAATTAGAATAACGTTCAATGCAAAAGTATATATTTGTATAACACCATAAATAGCGTATGATATAAAAGACATGCATACATAAATATTTTTGAAATGAGCAATACGTGTTTGACAATCAACCTACTCAGGTTACCTTTTCAATTAAACAGCTGTTTCCTATTTACATATTGCAATCTCGTTCAGGCTCTGTACAAGTAGTGTGGATACATGGTATTTTCAATTACCTGCTTATATGTTTTCAAAATTAGATATTTAGAAGCGTATTTAAGCAATGCGGAGCTACTTTGTATCGAACATATTTAATAAACAGCTTTAATAATTTTAAATTACTAAACACATTTAATGTAAAACGGTTGCACAGTCGTTTTTTTTTATTCTTATGAAAGGGATATTTCGTTAAACTGACGACTATTGACTTTCGATTTATAAATTAGGAAACATAACAAGAAGACCTTTTCGTTACAGTGTATAATTATTTATGTGTTCGATGTCATTTGTATTTTGTTTCAATACTTTTTACATAGGTCTTGAAATATTTAGATTCTGTATTTTTTACAAGAACAAAACTAACAAATTATTTAAGCCAACTGTAAACATTGGTCTTAAACAGAATATGAAAAGCAACGAACATTAAAACACGCAAATATTGACGGTTGTGACTAAGTACGTGTAGATGGTACGCGTGTGTACATGCTGTCATGAGTAAGGACTGCTTTTAAAAAGCAATCGTTTTAATGCAAATCTTTTGTTTTCAGGAATTACCAACATATTCGCTGACATCTCACGGATAAAGTGGGAATGTGTGCGAGCTAATTCTAAGAGTTGTTAATATTAATTATTAACTGCAATAATCCCCCGCGATATGAAACCCATGTTCAGTTTAGTGAGTCAGCGATTTTCATTCCGTAACAATTAACACATAGATGCAGACAATTTAAATTCAACTGCAAGCCTGTAACCTCTCAACCATGTCAAATACTTCGGAGATTACGAATAACAACTCTAGTGAAGTGGACATGGAGGCAATTAACGATCTAGAGAAGGAAAAGTATCAGCCTACTTTGATTATTCTGGTCGTTTTGATGATTATTGGGTTACTAGGAAACACCTGTGTAGCTGTGGTCTACAAACTTATGCTCAAAAGATCCAGTGCCCGGGTGTATATTAACCAAACACTCATATAATCGTTATGTTTGAATGTTTATTTCAATCGTGTACGATGATCATCTTGCAAAACGTCCTTCACCTTACGCGATTGGTTCCGCGCCTCAGAGTTACCGAAGGTATTACCGAATAACTGAAACCGAGAACCGTATTTACCATGTAAGCGTCTGATCGACATGGAGCTGGACTCGAAATTGCCGATAAACAATTCCCGATTTGCAACTATTTCGAAGTAATAACGCAAACAAAAGGACAAATCTGTGTTGAAAGTTGATAAACTCGTATTTGTTTATTGTACTAATGCGGATTATGTTCGGTAGCTGGGGTATTTCGATAGGTTTACTCTTGTAATAATCGGCACTGAATATCGGTCAGACGAGAGCCGACCTAGCAATTCAACGAGTTCGACAAGTGTTTTCTTGTAGTTTATGTTGGCAAGTAGCCGTTTGTGGTCATTTTTCGTCACGAGGCAACCTTTCACAACAAAATGGTATATAGTTTACGAAAATCGACCGCCATTTAGACAATTAATCGCTTAAAATGTTGATGGAGGTGATTTTCCTGTGTCAAGAGATACCTACCTTGTATATATATATACATATATATCATATCAGATTTTTTTTTTTTTTTTTGATAAAACATGTTGTTTTATAACATATTGATAGTGTTAAAGTGACTTGGCCACGCGCCCAACACCTGTGGCGGTCACGTGTAAGACACTCACTTTTTTAATCAGTTCATTAACGTTAAGTTTGGTTTTAATATTAGTTGTGGTTGGACTCGACCGTTATTTAAAAATATGTCGACCACTGAAAAGACAGATTGTTGATTTTGGTGATAGGAAAGCGTGCATAATTGTATTTTGCCTTGCTATCGTAATATCAGTGCCGTATACAGTTATATATGGTCCTAGCTCCGTGCCATTATATCAGTATGGTACCAATACAAGTGGATTAGAATGCATTATACAAGACATATACAGTGTTTCTAGCAATTCGTATTTGGGAATCGGATATCTTGGATTTATCATGCTTTTATTCATATGTTTAGTGATGTTTCTGATTATTATGTATAGTCTAATTTGTCTTAAAATTCATCGTTCTAGCCGATTTCAAATCACAATCTTTAAATCGGTCTATAGATGCTTCTGTTGCAAACTTAAATCACAACGGCATAGGAACGAAACCAACTGCGATGTAAACACTGTGGAACGCAAGGATTCAACGAATGCACATGTTGGCATGGAATCTCCAAATAATTCAACAGATTTATCAATTATCGAGATAACCACTGAACGAGTTCCCGCGAACATTCAGCCACAATCGACGCTAACGACTGTCATAGCAAACGATGAATTGGGTATTAACAAAGAAAAGGTGTTAGATAAAACTCCTAAAACTAAACCGGAGTTAGATTTGTATAAAGGAAAACAAAAACAGCCAATTGCAAGCAGTCTCACTCGTCATACAGCAAAAGGGTCCGTTGCTAGAGAGCGCAATTCGCGAAAGATAACAATGATGATGCTGACTATTACCTTGTTTTTCATCATGACGTATCTACCTTTCATAGCCGTCTCGGTGTTGGATGCAGTGGATTCTGACTTCTGGTCGGGTTTATCTCAATCACACATCTGTTTGTATGACTTCTTGTTGAGGATATACGTTCTCAACAATGTTGCTAATCCATTTATATACAGCTTTTGGGATGTTAAATTTCGACGTGAACTTGAGAATATGATTCGGAAGCTTTTCAGGTGTAATCCTAAAAGTACGAATAATCTTAATCGGTCATCTACAAAATATTCAAAACATTGAGAAATATAAAACAAACGGAATTGCTTTTGAATGGTCTAATTTAGTTACTGGATGAATTGTATATAAGGAAACAGTTCAAACGTATAGAGCTTTTGTTTTTCTGATTGTACATGTTGTGAAAATTTGTTATATGTGTTGCTGTTTTTCATTGTTGTAATATGCCTTTAAATAAAACAAAACTGTTCATATTTTGAAGAGTATATGTACATCGTTTGATAAAATGTAAACGTTGATGTATAACACAGGTTATGTACATATTTAGGTTTAGACTTAATTTTATAAACTACTTTGAAATTTAAGAATATATATGTTTTAAAATTGTGATTTCACCATTCAAAATAGTTGATAATATCTTGCTCATGAAGATCGTATCATATTGATATGTTTTTAAAAAATAGAGAAGAATTATTTACATCGTATTGCAATTTTGTATACATGTACATATTTAGTATTATATAAAATATTGTAGTGTATAGTGCACTTATTTTCGCATAAGTGATAATATACGTCTGAAAAGTAGGTAACGATGAGGTGAAATAATAATACAATAATAACAATATTTAACATGTTTAAATATTATGTGGTATGATGATCACCTTTATTTCATGAATAATATTATGATTGTTTTGAGTAACGGCATATTTGCGTTTGCAGCATATTCAAGCTATTAATGTTTGTTAGATTTGTAGATGAACGGTGCATGAGTTTCATATTATTATTTTAGAAACATATAATTCTCACAACATGAGGTACATGATTCCGTAAATATAATGTGTTAATTTGTCCTTTGGTATCAAACTCGGATAATATTTATGTTTATGTATGTCTATTATTTCGTTTTTCTTCCACCATTTGTGGAGGTCTTCTCGTGATTTAAATTAGTCCTATTACGCACATGTAGAATTTGCGGTTAGATTTTTAAAATATAAGTAAAAGTTTATGCCTTGAAAGTAGTTTAGCGATAAGTGTTATTGTCGCTTGCGCATCTTTATTTCATTGACAACCTTGCATACTGAAACGAACAGTTCACTTTGGCCTCGACTATATTGAATAATATTGCATATGATACATTAATTTGCTTTTTATACTATATACTTGCTACAACTTATAATTGTTTTATCTAACCTTATTTTCGTCGCAACTTGCTTTTATATAAATTATAGAATAAGTGTCTTTGTTAGTTTCTATTAATTTGGACATGCTTTTGTTTTATGCATGTTTTTTTATCAGATTATACATTTAAATTGTTTTATCGGAAACAGTACTGTTTCTATAACGTTTTGTTCAGATTATACACTTAAATAATGATGTTAATCAATTTATCTTCAAATTTTGGGGTGCAACGTTTCGACGTTAGTAATCATCCTGAACCAACAAATGATCTCAATCGAACTTCTACAACATCTGCATGAGTTTCACATTATTAAAAATGATAATAATAACACGTTGAATGACACGAATGCGACTATCGTTCATTTTAAGAGATTGCTTTTTAATTTGTAGTTTTTTCGTCAGCAATTATAAAATGGTTTGGATAATATATTTTTGTTTATGGACGATTTAATATATAACGCTTTTTATGTACGACTGTTTTAATGTCTGTAATATGCCGTCGATTTAACGTCTGTTATCTCATCACGACCTTTATATTAACCCAACACACCGTATAATACACTAAGCTGTATTTGTTTCGTTGAAAAGAACACGAAAAGCTCTTGCTGTATGTTGACATCATTATATTTCTTTTAAAGACGTAATTTGATATGTTTCATTGTTGTTGCTCCAGGTCATTTTTGGTCGAAATAAAGAAATTAAAACTTCAAAACTGAGATTAAACAAAGTGTACCAGGTGAGTGTGGAATACTGATAAATTAATTTGCTTGCTACGATAACTTTAACCACGCGCAAGGGTCTATGTCCACGTAAGCCTCGATCAAGAGACTTATACTTGTTCATCATAAGGCTGGTCAGCTCTATTAGACTCAACACATTCGTATTTATATTTCAAATTAAATGCTGATTTTTTAGTATTGAACTTTGATACGACATTTACATACACGGACATACTGACACGAAAGACTGAAATATGTGTATGGTAAAAGTCTATGTACACTGCAAATGTTAATGCCGTCATTAATATGGATCACGAAGATCGGCATTGTGTTTTATTGTGTTGTTATATTATATGAAGGGAATGATTTGCATTGCATACCCAATATTGTATTTATATGTTTGAAAACATAGATGTATGAAGCACTATTCTTCATGTCTACATTTTTATATTTTTATTAAGTACGTATAGGCTTATGAATAAGTGAAATAATGGAGTTGTACATAGTTTAGTATTGAAGGACTATTGTTTTCCATTTACATTCCGAAATATGCGATACTATATTATATTAATTAGGCGGGACACACGTCGTTGAAAGCTGATTTTCAGCTGTCGTGTATGTCAGTTTTTAATAGCACGAATAAACGTAATTAGCTTTGAATTTGTCAATAATAAGCGACACAGTAATAGCAAATCTGATCGATCGTATATTTTTTATCTGCTATATGCTGTTTACAACTAATAATTTGCACTGTAGCCGACATGTATTCCCGTGCATTAATTCATTAATCTTGTTCTATATAGCTCATTGTAACAACGTGCTTCTAAATATAAAAGAGCGACTTTAAATAAAAACACTCATTTTAATGAATAAGGCATTGTATTTTTATAAAATGTTTGGTCGGATTAATTAATTTATTTCATAAGTGGTAACATTTGAAATGTCACTATTTATAAATGCGCAGTTCTTTTATTGTTTCCAGTATAATCATGTTATTCAACATGGTTTAACATTTGCAATTCTGTATGGGGTAAAACAGGTATTATCGAACAGATTATTAACTAGGCCGACAAGTCACGCAATCGATGATCCTTGCACTTTCGTATTGTATTTAGAGCATGAATTATCATTTTTAATAATTGCAACGCCGCTTATGTTTGATAATAATTTGATAATAACAAAAATTAATTTCATAATAATCTGAAAATAATAATTTTCAAGCTACTTATGCCTGACAGCAGGTTTATAGTAAAACATGTTGCATGTAACTTGAAACGCTAATTGTGAGCAAATTTATCCAACGTGATTACGAACACGACAAAACTATTGATCAAGACCAAACAACTTAAACCGACGAGAGTATACTGTTACCGCAAATACTACAAGTTAACGAAAGAATCGAATTAAGGTAGTATTTGCCAGTTACAACATTTTTTTGAAGTTTCAGCGTGCTTGCAATTACAATTGCAATAACTTTCACTTCGAATCCACGATCATTGGATGTGTAATCTAGCGCTGTACCAACGGAGCTTTCTGGCCCTAGTTTTAATATCGTGGAAACTTATAGTATATCACTTGAGTGAGAAGATTTAACTCTTAATTTATCCTTAAATATGTATACTGTATCGGCATTACTATTTCAAAGAAGACTCTAAAACTTATGTCGGACCACAGGAACATAATTAGAACAATGACAATTTAATGTTGAATCGGGAAATATTTACTCTTGCCACTCAGTTCGTAATAATTAACTCTAAAATCATGTCATGTAAGAAAGGCACAATACATCAATCTTGACCATTCCATCCAGAAACTGTGCTTCATCTCGATACGATATTAACGATGATGATACCAGATATTTAAATTGAATTTTGTTTCAGTTGAGCATATTTGGCCATTTTAATTTAATTTAAAAAAAGACATGCTTTACTACAACAGCGTTTGTAACTTAAAGGACACATCCTTTTTAATTCTGATATAATTATTCCCAGTAAGATATGAATGCTTGGACAATTCCTATGTTCTTAATTTTTAAAACGTACCATTTAGATGTTTATAAAGGTCACATTATTTGATCAAAATAGTTACTTAATTAAGTGTCTGTTGAATCTAGAATAAATATGGCATGTGAAAAAGGTAGAGAACGAGGCAATAGAGGCAAGTTTCTTTTTCACAGTAAATGGCCAGTTTTTGCAGCGGCTTTAACATTGTTAACTGCCCGATCAGAACCTATATAGAAAAACTCATTATATCGACTTCTTTTTCCATGAATACAAACAGCTTTCCATTTATGAATAGTTATTGTTTTCCAACACATATCAACATAACCCGCTGCATTAGGTAAGTCTTTACTCGTGTCGAGGAAAAGCCTCATTTCTCTCTAATCGACAATATTAATATAAAAACTTGATGTTGTTCCCAGGATCGCAGCTCCGTTTGAAATAACAGGTATGATACAGGAGTTACATTATTTTGTATGGGTTAAATGGACAACCAAAATTGTTTTGTATTAAGCAATCACACATCCCTATGCACGGCTATCACTTTGCGCAACATTCTAAGATGTTACATTGTTCCCTAAATGTTATTTATCGAATATTGTAAAACTGATGTGCCAACATTACTATAAAATGAATATTGAACTGGTTTCGTTTTAATTGCTGTTCAGTTTCTGTATCATATACCACAGCCACTTCCTATATGTGGTTACGATAATCGACAATTATTCGTGCCCTTGTCGCCCTACCCGCTATAAGAGCTCACAAAAACTCCCATGATACTGATCAACTCTATTAGCATAAACATCACGCTTGAAGAGTGTCCTAATAATTGTAAAAAAATACGGTATTTTAGAACTTTTCTTTTTTCGGCATTCGTGGTTTACAGTCCCTTTAATGAGTAGAGCTTAAAAAATGAGAATGTTCATAAAACTGGACCTACGTGCGCTCTTCTCATTTGAACGTGTTTGAACGTGAAGTGGATATGGTGTCCGCTTAGCGATCGGGAGGTCACGGGTTCGGACCCCACTGGGAGCGTTCCTTCGAAATAAATCGGTTTAAACTATTAAACTAACGTGTTTGATTGTATAGGAATGTTTGTTTACATATATATGTTTATGCAATTTTACCGTACTTGTCACTTGCAACTACTTTCTATGCTGTTAAAAACATGACTGTATGTAATATATTATATTGAAAAACAAAATGCACACATAAAAAGAATGAGGTTTGAATTGTCTTTTAACCGGTTTTAGCACGCAATTAGGTTTGCTCTGACCTTTCCAAGGCGGTGACACCAGAATTAGTCTTTTTTTGTTAAAATGTGTGTCTGTTACATTTGCTTTTGTTAAATATGTTCTTATCGTTCTTTTTTATAATTGTTGCTAGAATAAGTGTGAGGTTAGTTATGCCGTACAACAGGTTTAAACATCCAGTCCTTTGATATAATCATGCTACTCAGAATACTTTTTCAAATAAACAGCTGTTTCCCATATACGTATTTCAATGTCGTTGAGGCTCTTTACAAGTAATGCGGCTGCATTCTATATTTAATTAACTGTTTACGTATAGCCGTAATTGGCAATTCGCATGTTTTCACCAAATTACCAGGTTTTTAACACTAGATATTATGAAGAGTATTTATGCAATTATTTAAATTTTTGTTTGAAATATTTACAAAATGCGCTCTAATAATTTGAAATTCTGACACATATATAATGCAAAACGGTTGCACAATCGTTTTTTTTTATTCTGATGATAAGGCCATTTATGTAAAACTAACGACTATTGACTTTCGATTTATAAATTAGGAAACATAACAAGAAGACATTCGTTACAGTATTTTTTCGATGCCATTTGTATACTGTTCAAATACTTTGTACAGGAACATAGGTACATGCAATCATGAGTAAGTACTGATTTTAAAAATGAATCATATTTAAGGTATTAGCACTCTAATACGACATTTTGATTTT
>VMBQ01013240.1:0-16089 GCA_007657795.1 Dreissena rostriformis
ACGGAATATTAATCATGTTTATTCATTGTATGAGTGAAAATGGTTACTCGTTAATGTAATGGAAATACTTATCGTGATTAAAAGCAAACGCAACATAAGACAACACAGACGCGTCTTTTATTTATGATATTAAACATTCTTCTATTTACCAAAAATATATCCAACCATCTTGGCACACATTCATCGTATGTTTACTTATTCATAAGGCTATAGCCATGTTCTGTGAAAATAACTTTTATATCGGCAAAGTTGGGTCATGAATTAATTGGTTTTGTATGAAAATGGTTATGTTTGTATTAATTGTTTAAATTACTATTTGCCATGGACATATCGGGTAGCACATTTACGTGTTTTATGTCCCTTCTCGATTGACTTGTTTGTATGTGATAGTGAACGTTAGGTTTAATAAAAGTTTAGCTCTAATTAGTTGTTTGTATTTTTTAATTTAAACATTCACTTTTCGGGGGAACTTTAACACACGTTTCTTATTAATTCCTTTCGTTTGTCGTTTTATTGCATTTGTTTTTATTAAAAAAATAAAATAAAAAAAACAATATGTCTTTCGTTTAAATTGTATGAAAAAAATGAGGACATTAACGCCTGGAAAGGAGGTCTCCTCAACGTATTAAACATTAAGATTACCAGATTCAAAGAGCACTGTCTCTATCTAAATACGTATCACCAATGTTCAATAAACAATAGCTACATATATGTTAGAGATGTTTCAACAGAAGATGTGCTAACTGTAGGAAAACATTGTATACCATTAATACCTGCTTTATGTTTGAACGACATAATATATCATACATTATAAAGTCGACGCATTTATTATCCCCACGCTTGAAAAAGCGTGGGAATATTGTATTGATCTCTGCCGTCTGTCCGTCCGTCTTTGACACTATCTCCTCCTACACTATTAGCACTAGAACCGTGAAACTTACACACATGTTAGCTATGCGCATATGTGCGATGGTAAGCTATTTGGAATGTGGATCTGACCACTGGATAAAAAGTTATTGGTAAATAAATGGGTAAAATTGTTTAATAAAAACTCATTTAACCAACAACATGCGACGCACATGATTGACCCAGGAGTCAGATCAAAATTCCAAATAGTGCACCGTCGCACATATGCTCATAAATACCATGTGTGTAAGTTTCAAGGTTCTAGTGCTAATAGTGTAGGAGGAGATAGTGGCCGATGCGGGTTGGGGTGGGGCCCAACATTTTGTTTTAACATAACTTCTTCGTTTTTTCATCAATTGACTTCAGATTTATACTGAACATCTCTTATGACAACACGGTCCATCTCGTCCATCTCGACCATCTCGACCATCCATGTCCACATAACCCACCCAGGGCCATTAAAGATAAAGGCAGCTTGGTACCCGTCCTCTTTCAAATTTATCGAGAGGTCCACGGGAACTACTTCACCGAACCCCCAAATTTTGTATCGTTACCAAAAAGTTTCGTACCCAATTTTGTTTGCGTACCCAAATTTGTTTTCGTACCCAAATTGTTGTTAGTATCCATTTTTTTTTTCGTACCCACATTTTTTCGTACCCAAATATGTTCGTACCAACATTTCTTTTCGTACCAGATTTTTGTTTCGTACCCAAATTTTGATTCGTACCCAATTTGTTTTTCGTACCCAATTTTTTTTTCGTTCCCATTTTTGTTCGTACCTAAATTTTTCTTCGTACCCAATTTTATTTTCGTACCCAATTCTTTGTTCGTACCCACCCCGGGGCCCCACCAAGATAGGCCTTGCCCACCCAAAATTTCCTTTTAATGTAACATCTATGCGGCGTGGGGATACGCGTCGGCATCTTCCGCGCCATTTCTAGTTTGAAAAGGACTTTGTACAGACGTACTAATTCTGAAACAAATACGCATTGTATTAACTTTTGATATTGTGTTTGCCATTTAAATGGCATAAATATATTTTGTATTTATGGAACGACGATAAGTTTTGGTAAACATCTCAAGCAAAAGGTATCTCTAGTAAAACAAGTGTTCCGTTCGATTTTATTAATTTCCTACAAATGCAAATAGCTGACATTTCCATCAAAGCACATGTTTTGAAATTCTGAATATTTGTTTTTCATTAAGTTACGTTTCCAGCAAATGCATTGTACGTTACCGATGGCAATACAGATATAATCTACCGTTGTGGATACGAGATAAACACGTGTGTTCCGTACTTTAAAGACACTGGAGCGCATCTCCGGGATATTGAACTCGGCCACTATCTCTATAACATTGCTTGGAATAAAGTGTAGAGTTATTTTTTAAAGAAATGTTTAAAAGCATTTTATGAAATACTTCATCCCACGACGTTTTACGTTAATTTGCCCATGCCTTTTTCTTTTTGTATCGAGTATTGCTTAGCAAAACGATAACAATAATACTCGTCCAATACAATTTATTTAACCTGATATTGAACACACAACTAATGAATGAAAGCTATCTTTATTAACAATGCAATCTACTTGAAATGGTATTTTGTAAAAATTAATTTCCACTCCCTGTGTTCAGATTCATAACTAAATTGCACAAAACAAACACAAACGACATCGCTTAGTTAACCAACAATGCAGAACTCGAAAGATTGGAATCAATGTCTTTGTACTCTTTCCCTTTTTTCAACACAAATATTAAGATTATCTAAAATATTGGTTGAACATACGCACTCTAATAAATTGGTTTAATAAGAGTAATTATTTAAATGTGTATAACATCAAAGCCACTTTACATCTACAGATGTATTACTTAACAATTTCCTAAAATATTATATCATCAAATTAACATTCAAGTCCAGTAACAATGTAGCAGTAACACGTTCTGTCACCCGAACAGCTTCATCTGTGGATGTCCTGACGGAGAGCAACTGTTTCCGGATGGAAAAACATGCCTTAGTGGTATGGCTTAAAAGCTATGCATATAACATTATCGATTTTTTTAAGTCTCACCCAACACACGCATGGCAACGAACGAATTCAAACAGCATCATAAACATCAACAAAGACTACACCACATACATCTCCATCTATATCAACTACAACTACATCGCCCACATCTCCATATATTTCAACAACAACCACATCATCCACTTCAACTCTATCAACAACAACTTCAACTACGACAAGCATGACCCCAAAGCAGTATGTAACTTCTGGAATCGAGAACAACACAAACCCCGATGACCAAGCTTCCTTATCCCAAAGCATGTGCATTGGAGCTGGTGGATAAACATTATTGTTTTAAATCAGTTATTGAAGAGGACGCCATGTACAAATCGATTCTTTGCAAAATAAATCGTGCTCCTGTTTATACTATATCACCGTAGTTTTAGACATCAACAAGATCGAATGTGTTTATTTATGTTTGTTGAAATAAATGTATAAATATAAAGAAGTGAAACTCTAGAAGCTGCAGTAGTCTTGCATTTCTATCATACACACCTTATTTGTCTTTTATTAATGACAAGGAACCAATAAAGGAGCAAAGGAATTTTAGATCACGAGTTTTCAATTTAATTATTAACTATAAGATAGTAACGATTTGTTAATGAAAACGACACTTATGTAAATACGTTTTGCTTCATCATATACTTTATTAGATATAAAACAAGTAAAATACACTTTAAGATAGATTTGTAAATAACGTTTATGATAAGGAGCAGACGCTGTTTGTACATGTTGATATGCACTTACTATAAGTATTTATAAGTACTTCCCTCTATGATCTATTTGAACATTTAGGAGGTCTCGTTTATAAAAAGTATGCTGTTTTGTTTCTAATGAGCCGAACATAGTTATCATATCATCAATATATGTAAATTTTGTTAGCATTGGTACAATAATAATCAATCGAGCGATTATCACATTTTAAATATTAACATTATAAAATAAGGATTGTATTACTTAAATTCAATATCCATGTTGTAGTCGTCCAGTTGATGTGCATAAACCTAAGTATATTGACCGTTTCATCAAGGAAAAAGTCATCTATATAGTACACGGTTAAACGTGACCTTATTTTGCATATGTTTTTTAATTGTGTGTAGTAATAGGCTGGACGACACAAAATGCACATATTTATAAGATGTGTGCAGTGCGGAAATGCACCTTTAACAATGACGACTTTTAGCTTCAATTATTGCAACATATCATTCTATCACTCTCATATGTTTGTTGTGCTGCAATTATACAACCTATATATCATATCGAAATGTAAGTACTTATCGTAACAATAGTATATTATTTTTGTTACACTCATTTTGTTTGGTGTATTAATATTGAAGTACATATGCGTTATGCAGTAATTGTTCACAAAACTAATAAAGATGTATAATTCACTATTATGGTTTTATTAGTTTTCGTGGGTTTACACAGTATATTAAGCATAATTTGGCACACGTGTATTATAAAGTATCTCCCTACAGGTTATTGTAGTTGTAGCAGAAGTTGAAGTACGAGTTTGTTTTGTAATCATGCCATGAAAAGTGTTATTGCCATACATCCTCATTGTATTTCATGATGTGTTTATAATGTGATTTAATTATGTATCCTACCGTACACAATTTACTCGGAAACACTATTCAATAAAAGCTGTATGCCCACTTCGAAAAAGGCGGCATATAGCTGTCCGACTGTCCGTCGGTCATTCGGTGCATCTGTTTGCCCCCCACCCCGTTGCTGGGAGAATGTAGTTTAGAAAATTCGTGATTGAACCATAACTTTGGCATATATTTATGGATTATAAAAAGGTACAAATGTAAACCAATATAATGCAACGTGTCGGGTGTAATCCCATTCTTGCTACTTTAAAGGTAAATGTCACACTTAGAGGTCAAATGTCAAATACGTTATAACACTACTGGAAAACAACTGTCTCAGACATACGTTTGATATATATTGATTGATTTTAAAATCAATTTTGCTCAATGTAAATCGTCAAAAGATTGCGTATTTTGACTTCTGTCCCTCGGCGCCTCTTTGATGGCGTAATACGTGAGACTCTCTTCCGGCTTAATAATATTTGACTTATTCATATTCGAGTTTCTTAGAACTCAACAATTGTTTATTGGATGATAAACAATAATAAAGGACCCCTTGACATGTGAAAAATGGGTATAATGCCTTATGAACGTTTTGCATAATTAGGAAAAACTTAGTCCAACTTATGAGATAACCAATCCCTTTTAAGGAATCCATATTCTACAAGATTGAAAATCCTTTAATTTGGAAGGATACTAAATCGTACTTTACGAACGATTGACTTACCGGCGATATTTACTCTAGCGAATAATGTGTATTTGTATCACGGTTAAACAAGTTTTAAGAACTGAATATTAATATTATTTTTCCCGGGCAAAGAAAACCAATGCATAACTCTTCAAAATATGAGCAGTTCAACAAATGATATACAATCACGGTCATCGAGGACGAGAACGCCGAAGTATTTGAGGAATGTATGCAACAGTCCCCTGTATATGACACAATTACCAAACCAGGTGTTTCGAGTAATATCAATAAACAACTAATTAACCGAATTCGATACTACTTATTTATAAACTTTTAGATATTCGTGTTATTGGTTAATTATGCTATAGGTAAGTTACACGCTTTATATAAACACATTTATATATACACAGTATACGTTCTCACTATATACCTCCATGAACAAATTGAATCATTAACTAATTATGATGTTTTGTTTCTGATGAGGCGTACAAAGTTGTCATATCAATATATGCAGATGTTGTAAGAAGTGATAAAATAGAATAAATACATAGATAACTACATTTTTAACAATCATCATTACAAATTTAAAAAATCATCACTCCGATTCAATATCCATGGTGCAATCTGCCCGTCGATGTTTATAGGCCTAACAATTTACCGTTTCGCTGGTTGAATAATATTGTTCGTTTTAATAACGCAATGCATTCAATACAATAAGTTAAACCTGTCAGGAACAGGTGCAATCATATATGCATAGACATTCACAGATACACTGGTCATGTCAATTAGTTGTTAATTGCCGCAGAATAGTTGCTAAATTATTCGTTGTTCCTTATTTAATAATCAAAAGGACACGGTGTTTCTTTTAAATAATTATTTATAGTATATAAATCGGTTTAAGGATAACTTGCGGTAAAATAACCAGTTTTCGTCTGGTTTTAGGCGTTGACCTAAAACATCCGTGAAAAAATCCTAGATTAAAAAAAAATGTTTTTGTATTTTTTAACATATAATTAAATAATAATAAATAATTAATCGCCCAATACAATGTTAAATACAGATTACATGTGTAAGCACTATACTTCTTTCATTAATTATAATAAGAAGGCGTTTCTTGACCTGATAAAACTGCTGTATAAACTACATAGCTACAAGGCTGAACAAACATATTTGCATGTTTCTATGCTCAATTGATTGTTTTTAAACTATAGCCTTTCGATTAAAAACATGATATTAAGAGGTAATTTGGTTATGGGCGAGATATCTAGAACTTATTATCCAAATGTGAAAAAATATATACGTAGAGTGAAATGTGTTATATTGTGATTGCCTCTCAAATGATTTTTTGGTGGTTATGCCCCGTTGATATATGACATTTTCTAATAACATTTTATTTCCCGCATGATATCTCATAAAACAATTGCTCCAATACGAGGAAACGTAACATCTGTTTAAAGTGACCATGTGCATATTTACATGAAATTCCACTCTAGATATTTTTCAGGAAGTTATTTAGCTAAATAACTTCCCTAAAAATAACTAGAGCGGAATTGTATGTACATATGCACATGTTCACTTTAAACAGATGTTACGTTTCCTCGTGTTGGAGTAACCATTTAAAGGCCATCCTTCTAAGATGAAAGATTTAAATAAATGTAGGAATTTGAATAAAAATTCATCATTAATATATATGTTAAGTTAATGTTTATAATGCATTAATTTAATACGCAGTTAAGCGATTGAACAAGCAAGAAGGCTGTACCATAAATCCACTAGATACGTTGTCACCTCGTAGTAGATAGATAGATATATTTATTTCGGCATTGAATAAATATACATGGACATCTAAAACAACATGTATAATACAGAATCGTAAACACATGAGAATAAATAAACCATGACATGCACACCAACACCAAGGATAACACAAAACAGAGCGACTCTTATTTCCATTGTGATAGCCTCTGTCGTCGTTTTAGGCTCTGTCGTCGTTGAAACCTCTGTGGTCGTGTTCGGCTCTATGGTCGTAGTAGTCCCTATAGTCGTAGTAACCTCTGAAGTCGTTGTGATAGTGCTGTGTAATGTTTGATATCGTTTTGGTTGATACACACTATTATAAAATATCGATAAACATTGGCATGATAATTCTTGACTAGTGCCAAAGGATTTGACTGACATTCTAAAATATTACATTTTTAATGTCCTACTAACAATTGCATACCATTTATATTTATATTTGTAAAAAAAAATAAATAATAAGTACTCTCATTAAAAAAGATGTTTATAAAGTAGTTCAAGCACATTGATAAACGGCGAATAGTGTTCGTTTATACCATAATATAAACAACATTTTATAATTGTAAAGTAAATGTGCAAAGATTTAATAAAAAAGGTCACAATCAAGACTGTGTGACTGTTCCCGCTATAGCACTTAAACCGTTCCACATTGCAATATCAGTACCATGGAATGCAACTTTAAAGCTCGTATATACCGAACACTGACTAGGTTATACTATAAATTGTCATATAAAAATGCCATGTTTAGTAATTTATCTTTAGAAGATACGAATATTGGGCCACTATTAAGACAGTGCATATTTATATAAAACGTTGTGTATAAATATATATGTTTGTTTAGTCAAATTCATATCAAAGTAGGAATGTGTTGCTATATATTTGTCAATATAAAGTTCTATAATTAGTTGATATTTATCTTCAGAAGATGTAAACAAGTATTGCGTTATCATATCAATATAAAGAAGTGAAACTCCCGAAGCTGCATCAGTATTGCATTTCTATCATACACAACTTTGTGGTCCTTTATTTTAGGCAAGGAGCCAATTGCCAAAACTGTACAAGACGGCACAAAACGAAACAACATATACACATAGTAGAATAAAGCTGGGGTCACAGCCTTGGAACGGTCAATGCAAAGCACTTGGGGTTTAAACCGGTTATAGAGCGCTCAACATCACACTTAGCCCAGCAATATTCATGATACATATAAGTGAAACCTCATAGCATTGCAACTCAAATTTAACAGTCATCAAAGATAATTAAAACGCATTCAATTTAATTACTATTTTATTACTCAATGGTAGGAAGGAGACCAGGGCAACAGAGTTACAACTTTTTGAGGAACGATGAAATGAAACTACTAACACGCATCAACTACATACCTTCTTTTTACGAAAAGATTTAAGAATATAGCATCATATAGTTAATATTTCAGATCATCATCGCGCACCTACAGGAAGAAGCAGAAATATTGGGTGTAAAAGATCAAGAATACCTACTTGATTGTTTATGTGACAGTAATATACTAAAATGTAAATGAAAATGATTGAATTACCTAAAAAGAATAACCGTATAGATTGATGCGATAATTTATCAAAATTAAAATTATACTAACAATGATTAAAAAGGTGCATTTAGATGCTGCATACATTCCATAAATATGTGCGTTTGGTGTGTTAATCTATTAAAAACATACAATGAATAGTCTAAAACAGAATAAGGCAACGTTTAACCGTGTATTATAAAGATGGATTTGTTATTGATGAAACGGTAAATATGTAGGCCTATACACATCAACGGGACGATAACACCATGTATCATTGAATTGGAGTGATACATTTTAAAATTTGTTATTCTGATTGCTATAATGTCGTTATCAGTGTTTTGATTCTAACAACATGCTTAATATTGATGATATGACAACTATGATCGTCTCCTTAGAAATAAAACATAATACTTATTTTAAACGAGACCTCCTAAATGTTCCAATATATCATAGAGATCTGTATTTAAAAAGTCCTATAGTAATTGCATATCAACATGTATATACAGCATATGTTCCTCATCAGAAACATTATTTTCAAATCTATCTAATAGTTTATTCATTAGTTTTATCGTGGTCGGTTAATCAGTTTTCTGCTATTAATACTCGGAACAGTGGATTGAAGACTGACTTGTATTGTATCTCATGAAGTATTTGATGAAGCAAAACGTACTTACGTTAGTGTCGTTTCATTAACAAATCATTTCTATCTTATAGTGTATCATTAATTTAGACAAATCGTGATCTAACATACATTTGCTCCTGTATAAATTTATTTAAAACTACGGTGGTATAGTATTAACAGTATAAATATTTTTCGTGTGCAAAGAATCGATTGTTACATGGCGTCCTTTTCAATAACTGATTCTAAACATATATGTGTATCCAAACACTGTTTAAGGTGACGTGGGAACGTGGGAAATCAAATTCTGGGAAATTTTGTCACTGGTCCGCATATGTAAGACGCATTAATAACTGCTCTGCGCCCTTCAGATGTTGTGGAATACACAACATAATGCTCACTGCTTCGACGATGTGTCGCCGATCAGTAGATGAAGGAGTTGCAACAGTGGTTGGGCAGCCATGGTTAGGATTGATTCTGCCGTGTGTGTTGTGACTGTATGTGTTTCCATTTTTTCTAAAAATGAAACACTTTTTTTTAGTCATACGCAACCTTTGAAACAATGCATAGCAAGCGCAAAATAACACAATAAGGAAACTGTTCCTGTTCACAGTTTTGTGAAAAACAGCCGATGGAAAGCTTAAAGACACATCGTTTAACTGTTTAACTATGTTACCAATCCATTCATATTCTCATTGCCAATAAAATAATATTTCGTGCTTACCGGGTATTAATTTAAGCCTCCGACAAAAAGCGGCTTTTCACCTTGCGTTCGTAAGGGTACACGACCGCCCACACACATGTCGGTATCGTCAAACATCTTGTTGGCGTAACAACGTTGTGGATCCTGTCCGTAGCGTGCACCAGTGTGTGTCTTCTTTGTGCATCTAACCAGTGTAAAATAAATTTCACATTGGTATATATGACTTTTCAGAAAACAAACGTGCACATTAACGTTCAATTTTAATAGTGTTTCTCATAAAAAGTGCATACACTTGTTTATCATTAAAGATAATAGAAGTGAAATGTTCAAACAAATATATTTGCGCTGACCATAAAGAACATGGGCATTTTTGTGTCATTTTATATGTTCATCGAACTCCAATTACACACTGCTATAAACATGTGATTGAGCTCAAAGACGAACACACAAGATTATTTGTTGGTTGTTTGGTATTGGCATATACATTCTCATGCAAGGGATTCGTTGCGCGTTATATGTTCGTGTACAGCCATTATACATATATTTGTGTTCTTGTAGCAAATACGTATACAGAAATAAGATAGACTTTTATTCGATACCATAACAATATACGGTTTATATACTTTCTGAATACGATGACGATGACGACGACAATAATGACAATAGCTACAGTTCCTCCAGCTCCAGCTCCAATATGCATGATTTTGGAAGAGGACGCTTTGTCATCGTTGCTCTTATTGTCCTCAATTCCAGAAGTTACATCCTGCTTGCGAGCCGTGATTGTCGTAGAAGTTGTCATTAAATAACTTGATATTGTCTTCGTTGTTGAAGTTTTTGTTGATAGAGATGTCGTGGATGATGTGGTTGTTGTTGATAAAGATTAAAATGTGAGCGATGCAGTTGAAGTTGATGTAGACGGAGACTTGAGTGATACAGTTGATGTTGATGAAGATGGAGATGTGGGCGATTTAGTTGTAGTCGATATAGATGGAGAAGTGGGCGATGTATTGATAGTTGATATGGATGGAGATGAGGGTGATGCAGTCATATTTGATATAGATAGAGATGTAGGCGATGAAATCTTAGTCGATGTAGATGGAAATGTTGACGATGCAGTTGCAGTCGATATAGATGGAGATGTGGGTGATGAAGCCTTAAATGATATAGATGGAGATGTTAGCGATGCAGTCTTAGTTGATGTAGACGGAGATGTTGGCGATGCAGTCTTAGTTGATGTAAATGGAGATAATGGCGATGCAGTATTAGCCGATATAAATAATGATGTTGGCGATGCAGTTGTAGTCGATATAGATGGAGATGTGGGCGATTCAGTTGTAGTCAATATAGATGGAGTTGTTGGCGAAGCAGTCTTAGTCGATATAGATGGAGATGTGGGCGATGTAGTTGTAGTCGATATAGATGGAGATTTTGGCGATGCCGTTGTAGTCGATATAGATGCAGTCTTAGTCGATGCAGATGTAGATGTTGGCGATGCAGTCTTTGCCGATATATATGGAGATGTTGGCGATACAGTCTTAGTTGATGTAGACGGAGATGTTGTCGATGCAGTTGTAGTCGATATAGATAGAGATGTTGACGATGCAGTGGTATGTGATGTAGATGGAGATGTTGGCGATGCAGTCTTAGGTGAATTGGACGAAGATGTTGGTGATGCAATCTAAGTCGATATAGATATAGATATTGTCGATGCAGTCTTAGTTGATGTAGATTGAGATGTGGGCGATGCAGTTGTAGTCAATATAGATTGAGATGTTGGCGGTGCAGTCTTCGTTGATATAGATGGAGAGGTGGGCGATGCAATTGTTGTCAATATAGAAGGCGATGTGGGCGATACTGTTGTAGTCGATATAGATGGAGATGTTAGCAATGCAGTTGTAGTTGATATAGATGGAGATGTGGGCGAAGCAGTCTTAGTTGATGCAGATGGAGATGTTGGCGATGTAGTTTTAGTCGATATAGATGGAGATGTTGGCGTTGCAGTTGTAGTCGATGTAGATGGAGATGTTGGCGATGCCGTCGTAGTCGATATAGATGGAGAGGTTGGCGATGCAGTCTTAGTTGATGTAGATGGAGATGTTTGCGATTCAGTCTTAGTTGATGTAGATGGCGATGTTAGCGATGCAGTTGTACTCGATATAGATGGAGATGTGGGCGATGAAGTATTGGTTGATGAAAATGGAAATGTTGGCGATGTAGTCTTAGTTCATCTAGATGGTGATGTGGGCGATGCAGTTGTAGTCGATATAGATGCAGATGTTGTCGATATAGATGGAGCTGTGGGCAATGCAGTCTTAGTAACTGTAGATGGAGATGTGGGCGATACAGTCTTAGTTGATGTGGATGGAGATGTGGGCGATGCAGTTGTAGTCGATATAGGTGGAGATTTTAGCAATGCAGTTGTTGTCGATATAGATGGAGATGTTGGCGAACACGTCTAAGTCGATATAGATGGAGATGTTGGCGATGCAGTCTTAGTTGATGTATAAGGAGATGTGGGCGATGCAGTTGTAGTCGATAAAGATCTAGATGGTGGCGATGCATTTGTAGTCGATAAAGATGAAGATGTTGGCGATGCAGTCTTAATTGATGTAGATGTAGATGTGGGAGATGCAGTTTTAGTCGATATAGATGAAGATTTTGGCGATGCAGTTGTAGTCGATATATATGTAGATGTTGGCGATAAAGTCTGAGTTGATGACGAAAAACCTGCCGACGAACTGAATCAATTCACTTGTTTTAAGAGGATGGATTGTGGGATGGCTTATGTACGAGATAATAGAATGTTTATAAGCCATTTTCAATAATATTTTTTATTTATGTAATGTATTTTATGGCATGCCGACCTTATTCTGATATGAACGTTTGTTTATCCATTATTGTACTGTCTTTTCAGATGATGCAGGTAAGAGGGCGATGATAAGTGCATCTTACGTTGTATATGTAATAAGGAATTTTTAACGGAGAAATGAGATACCATGCCCCTGTTGCCCCATTCATGGACTTCATGAGTTTAAATGCAAAAAATTTCAGAAAGAATCCTTCAAAAATGTTGAAATCTTGTAGCGTATCTGAGATATAGCCCGTAAACGTTACAGCATACATAAACAACAAAGGAAAAAACTCTAAGTCAAGAAAGTTTAGACTTATGGTTATTGTGCATGATACACTTCCTCATTAATATCAATACATACATGAAGTTTCGTGTCGACGTTTTGTATGGTGTCTGAGATATAGTCCTGGAAAATTACATCATACGAAAAACAAAAAGCATTAACTCTTATTTAGAAAGTAAAGGGTCATGATTCTTAAGCATGGCACTTCTCCTCATTAATATCAATACACCCATTAAGTTTCATGCTGAGGTCTTGTATAGCATCTCGAATATATAGCCCTAAAGAATTTCATATACAAAAACAAAGGGCTAAAACTCGTATTTAAGAAAGTGTAGGGTAATGGTTCTTGTGCATGTCACTTCTCTTTATTGATATCTATACACCTATAAAGTTTC
Organism: Dreissena rostriformis; assembly: GCA_007657795.1. Lineage (NCBI taxonomy): Eukaryota > Metazoa > Mollusca > Bivalvia > Myida > Dreissenidae > Dreissena > Dreissena rostriformis. The sequence goes on from VMBQ01013240.1 coordinate 13,444, forward strand.
ATGTTGATATCTTATACAGTTTGTGAGATCTAACCTTGAAATGTTTTGTGACAGACGGAAAGACGGACGGACATACACCGCCAATTCTATATCCCTCCACTTCTGGCGGGGGATAACAATTACTTTGGTCGGAATGAATTCGGTATGCATTTGACATATTAACATTACTAACAATAAGAAGGCAATTTTAGGAACAAACGAAATAACCTAATAATCTAAGTGAACCCATACTTTATTTCCTCAATACAACAATCTAAAGTAATATGTATTCATATAAGTTTAACAGGGTAAAAAATGAATGTGTATATTGATCACTTCTACTGAAATCATTTCGTGTATTGCATTTGAACGCATCTTTCTATCCACTACAAGTTCACTTCTTGCGATTATTATATATTCACCAAACGCAGAACTTGTTTAAAAGAATGTCGTCCAAAATTTGTCACATCAAAGTTACATATATTATTATCGTTATGTTAAAACGCGTCAAATGTCGTTGTATTAAATCAACAGCTAATATTTAAGTTTGCAATTTAAAACAACTTCCACTTAAATCCGGTAAGCTCCCGTATACGCATCCCCCCGGGTTATTTGTATTAAGAAAAATACTTATCATGCATACAATAAACGTAGTTGATCCATAGAACGTATATATGAAAAATAAACCATGTGAATAGAAGGTGAATACAGCATTTTAGCTCTCAACCAAAGAAATGAGATGAACAGTGATTCTTATTTTTTTTAATAAAATCAATACGGTTGTTTCTACCACAACAAATAGAGCAGATGTTCGGCGGATAAGCCGCACCTAAAATTCGTATAATTATTTGTTGAATGCGCCCGCATTGTTCATTTTGCCCAGCAGAGTTGGGTTTTTTCGGGTCAAGCCAACATGTTCTTTCGTTAAACAACTTACAGAACAAACTGGCATAATGTAATAAAATGAATATGTTTGGAAGAAAATGTCCAATAAATGCGTTCTCTACAACTTTTTTAATTATGTTCTTTGCGCCCTCCTCTTATGCTATCGAAAATGGAATACAACTATATTTGTTTTTAATTGTATTGAGCCAACTCGCTTGTTCCGGATTTTTTGGGAACATTCCGTCGAACTGCTGATCAATGTCTTGTGTCTTATTTACAATAGTTCAATACAACAATATTATATTAAGCTAGAAGCAATGCCATTATTGTTTTAGTTGTTAAAAGTCATTATTATAATTAAAAATCACGCGATACATTTGTTATAACATGCATACCATATTTTGTAATGCATCAATGCAAATAGGAATTATCATGAAGTATTAAGTATTAAAAGTGATAAGCAAATATTCCAGTTAATACAACTATGCGCAACTGGTTATTACCGGTACAAAAGGCCAATAAGCGTTATATAAGTTTGTGGATAGGTTGCTTTATTACAAATCATCTCAGCAGATTGAGAATGTTCAGCATATAATCATCAGTATATATATATATATATACTTCTATGTGTCACTTAGTGCCAACTAAAGTAACAATGATTGTATAGGCTGAATATCGTTATCATGTTGTACACTGTTGTACACTCAATATACAATTTGATTATAATTCACCATGGAACATGCTTTGTTAACAATCGCTAAGGGACACTCATTCGTCGTTGTCGGCTCTGGTTTTACTAACTAAGAAATACTCCGGAGTATGACCGGATACCTTTAAGTGTATTGTCCGTACCCCGGTTGCATTGTAGAANTGGACGGAATCATGACACCTGATAAAAATAGTATGTTTTTTTTGTTGGATTGTCGAGCTGAAATACCAATGTTTACATACGAGTCATGATGAAAAAAATCGAAAAATAACACACAATACAGAATGAAACATATTCAAATATTTGTGTTCGTTACACCAACATAAAGGGTTCTATTATTTATTCTCTAATAATCCCTTTGAGATGTATGTATGCTCTTGTATGCTCGTAGAATAAAAGTGTTGTTGGTTACCACTAAACATCTTATCGCATTTTGTTTAATCTTAATACAACTTTTCAGGTGTTCAATTTAATTTTCCAAGCTCTGGTAGAGTGAAACTTAAAAATGGATAGCGAGTTTTTTTTCATTTTAACAAATGATACATATTTCTTGATATACAACAGGAATAATTCATAAATGACAAAGTGTGTGACGTCATTAATGTTTTGGTGTTTTGGAGTTTCACTTCTTTATATTGGTAAAGTAGTCCAGTTTTAGTGAATATTTTAACTTCATTGACATTTTAACATTTTATACTTAGTTCTTGACATTTTTTAAACAAGCCATGCATCCGTTAGCTTTCATTATGTGTACACTGTGTCATAAATAACTTGATACAGAGTATGAAGTTGAAGTGGATATCTCAATGCTGTTTTGAATCTTACGCCATGCCAATAAAACACAATTATGTTCATTTGCAGTATGATTTGTATACATAAGATGTTTTAAAGTAAGATGAATTCAATTGTATTTTTAATATTCGTAAAGATAGCATACAGTAAATTATCTGTATATGAGTTTAATAATAACATACACAAATCTGATTCTGCAACTCCTAAATGAACAACATAATTATCGGATTCAGTACACACACACACACGCACACACATATATCTATCTCTCTCTCTCTCTC
>VMBQ01013242.1:0-17333 GCA_007657795.1 Dreissena rostriformis
TTAAATACTTGCAACATAAACACTTCCTGGAGTTGCACCATTTTATTGTAGGATACCGACTGCACGGAGTTTCATTACGACACGAATTAGAAACTTGTTGCCTAGAATATCCAATACAAGATGCTCGAAGTAAACTAATTTTGACTGTAGGCTTAGAAGCCTAGTGCTATTATTGAACTAATTTCTATATCTGTATGTTCAATATTGACTAAAATATATGGTACCAAAAAAATCTCTAATGCCTAGTTAATACATGTAGATTATCTAGAGCAGCACTTTTCAAACGTAAACACATCACAATGTCCTTGGCAGTAAGAATTTTAATCGATACTGGCAACACACAAACTAAAGTCACATAATTTTATTGGTCATTTTTAGCTGGGCTGTTTTCGAAGAAAACCCGAGGTATTGTCATAGCCAGCTCGTCCGCCGTCTACTTTGACATTGTGCAATAGCTTTTGCAATATTGATGATAACAACTTGATATTTGGCATGCATGTGTATCTCATGGAGCTGCACATTTTGAGTGGTGAAAGGTCAAGGTCATTCTTCNACTGCACCCTCAGCCGAGCATTTGCATCCGCTCGACGGTGCTCTTGTTAGGATAGTCTGACTATAAAATTATTAAACTTTTGTGTTTTCATCATTATAAATGGCGAGATTTTCAAGGGAATTTGTAGTAAGTCTCATGATCTTAAAAATGGATTTTAAAGAATGTTAAACATTTCATTGATTGTACCAGTTTTTGTCATAACACAAGTTTTATTGTTATTAGATATATATAGGATCTGACATGAGTTGTCATATCATACCATATTTTATTAAACAAGTTTATGAATTTTGTAAGTAGGCGAGCCTTTGGTGAGCTTACTAACAAATTTCCTGGACAAGTTTAATAAAATATGGTATGATATGACTACGAGTGTCAGATCTTTTTTTATCACATGCTTTTAAAGTAAATAAAATACATCTTAATTGACCAAACAAATGCTGATAGATTTAAAAGTTGTTACTATTGTGACGTCATTTCATGTTGACGATGTCATTTCACTAAAATAAAGCCATGCGATTGGTTTATAGTTATTGATTCTGTAGCCAATGAAAACGCTTAAAAATGTTGTATTACCAAAAAATATGTAATGTCTGTATTACATTGAAAACAAGGTATAGCATGTGATAAATAAAAATAACACTAAATTTGTTGCTATTTATTGAATAAGACTTCCTATGTCTAGATATGCCATCTTAAGAATGTTCAGTAATAACACAAAGTTAAGGTTTCTTTGTACGTGTTGTTTTTAGGTTTTGCAGTGATTTATCAACATATGATCAATCATGGCAGCTGCACTCCCAAAGGACAAGCTTAAGGTACGCCCATTGATTGTTAATTTTATGAAAAATATTCATAGAGCCATGATTTTTTTTGGCCCAAAATTAAGCCCCTTACAGGTTGTTTCCCAATAGCAAAAAGTAATATTTTTTATAAAAAATCTGACCAAAATTTCCCAAAAAGGATGCCAAACTTGTCCAAAAAAACTCAATAATTGGTTTATTTAGTTTATTATACAGCGATATAATTCCGTATCACTTTATAATATAAATTTTAAAATGCAGTTAAACATGCACTTATAAACAATTGGAATACTGTTTTTTATAATCATTTTAATAATATTTCATCTTTCCCAATATCATGGTTAATCTCGCTATTTTTCCCAATGATCCGAAAGGCACAGGAAAAATGAAAAGCCCAAACAAATTTCTGTGGAGTGGATTCATGTATTGGATTTTAAAATATCTGTAACATTACATGTATGTTTAGATTAAAACAATTTTAAATTGAGATATTGTTGTGTCGCCTGACTTTGGTCAGGGGACATATAGGTGTTACTTTGTCGGCGGCGGCGTCGTCTGCGGCGTCACACTTTTCGAAAAAGGCTCATACCTTCTGTGTCCCTTCAGATATTGCTTTCATATTTGGTATGCATGTGTATCTGGACAACACCTTTCCAAACCTTTCCATGCGCATACAATTTTTTACCCCTGTGACCTTGAACTTGAGGTCAGCATTCAGGTTTCGAAATCTGCGACCGCGATTCGATAAGGGCCCACAACTACTGACTGTCCCTTCAGATATTGCTTTCATATTTTGTATGCATGTGTATCTGGACAACACCTTTCCATGGGCATACAATTTTTATCCCCTGTGACCTTGAACTTGAGGTCAGCGTTCAGGTTTCGAAATCTTCGACCGCGATTCGATAAAAGCTCATTACTTCTGTGTCCCTTCAGATATTGCTTTCATATTTGGTATGCATGTGTATCTGAACAACACCTTTCCATGCGCATAAATTGTTTGACCCCTGTGATCTTGACCTTGAACTTGGTCAGCGTTCAGGTTTCGAAATCTGCGACTGCGATTGGAAAAAGACTCATTACTACTGTGTCCCTTCAGATATTGCTTTCATATTTGGTATGCATGTGTATCTGGACAACACCTTTCCATGTGCATACAATTTTTAACCCCTGTGACCTTGAACTTGAGGTCAGCGTTCAGGTTTCAAAATCTGCGACCGCGATTCGATAAAGGCTCATAACTACTGTGTCGCTTCAGATATTGCTTTCATATTTGGTATGCATGTGAATATGGACAACACCTTTCCGTGCGCATAATATTTTTGACCCCCTGTGACCTTGACCTTGAACTTAAGGTCAGCGTTCAGGTTTCGCAATATGCGACGGCGAATCCAAAAAGGCTCATACCTTCTGTGTCCCTTCAGATATTGCTGTCATATTTGGTACGCATGTTTATCTGGACAACACCTTTCCTTGCGCATGACATTTTTTAAATTGGGGTCTGTGTTCCATTGGAAATCTTCGACCGCGATTCAAAAAAAGCTCCTAACATCTGTGTCCCTCCAGATATTGCTTTCATATTTGGTGTGCATGTGTATCTGGACAAGATCTTGCCATGCACATAAAAGTTTTGACCCCTGTGACCTTGACCTTGAACTTAGGGTCCGGGTTTAGAGTTCAAAATCTGCAACCGCGACCCAAAAAAGGTTCATAACTACTATGTCTTGAGCTTTACTTTAAACATTACATTTTTTTTATAGATTTCTTTTATGCCCCCGGCATCTACAATGCGGGAGGCATATAGCGTTTGTCCTCTCCGTCCGTCCATCCGTACGAAAATCTTTGTTAACCCATTTTGACCGTTTTGTCTGACATCAATACCGCTTGCGACAGAGCTTGGATACTTGCATGGATGTTGTCTCTCATCAACCTGCACACACCAGCATCACCCAACCTCATTTTGACCTTGACCTTATTTTGGACTAAGACTTATTGAAATGGGCCAATTTCTTGGTTAATCCATTACCATCAGGCAACACATCCAACTCGCGGAGTTCTAGTTAATTATTTAAACAGGTGTTTTATAACACGAAAAGTTAAAACTTGACGATTGTAATAATAAGCTTTTTATTATGAATATATATATAGTTGACATGGTGCTGTTATTAGTAAATAACTTTAAATCAATATAATTTTACTCCTTATAGAAAGTGTGTTTCAGCATAAAAATAAAAGACATTGCGTTTAACATAGAAGGCTAGCTTCAATACATGTACTAGGCATACATATTTGAGCTTTTTTCATGATTTATATGTTTTCAACTTTGTTAAAAACAAATGTGACTTGCTCTGGATAAACAGTAAATCTGCAGTCGGAACAGGCTTACCAGGGACAACATTTTCCATCTTATCTATTTTTTTGCTTAAAAGAGACTTCCTTTCCGTCCCTGGTTAGTCTGTGCAGTCTGCAATGGCTAATCTGGGACGACACTTGACGCACAAGCATTAATCCTCATTTTCCCAAAGCGAGGCTCAAATGTACAATTCTGTCAATTTCAGATTTTGTGCCTTCATGGCTACAAACAGAATGCTCTGAGTTTCAGAGAACGGACCGGTGCTTTCAGAAAGATCCCCATCATAAAAAAGAACACGGAGCTGGGTAAATAACGCAATTATTTTCATTTTAAACCCACCCCATTTATTTGAGTTTTTGTCATATAAATAACAGGGTTCATTATGATATTTCTAGTCGGTTAGTGGTTTAAATATTATTGATTCAAATGAACAATGTATGTACCAAGCAACAGATCAGGACAATAAAAAGGTAAAATAATAACTTAATTTGTAGAGCAGTAATATTGCTCTTGAAACTTGTACATGTTTGTCATGTATACAGGTCCAAATGTTCAAATGTCCAAAGTCAGGATATTCAAAATTTCTGTTTCCGGAAGTTAACGAAAGCCCTGTTTATTGATAGCCTAGTCTTCTAATGTTTTCAGTTTTCATTACTGCCCCTAACCGTGTTCCACCTTTGCTCCAAGACACAGTGGAAGAAACAAAAGCAGAAGGTATATTGACTAGCAAATTAATGTGAAAAAAGGGCTTGCATCAAACATAGGGATTCTGCATCAAATGAAATCCTTGAATACTTTTTTTTTTCTACCTTACTTTAAGCTGAAGTCCAGGAATTTTTACTAGAAATACATTTTTGCAGAAATAATTTCTTATGAAGGTCGTAATCAGGTCTCGTAATATTCTTAATAACCAAAATGTAGTTAAACACATTGAAATCAGTTTAATATGTGTTATAATGTTGTTTTGATATTTTTATTTGTTGGCAATTCATGTTGCTGATGATGCAATAGAGCTGGGCGAAATCTGATCGAATATTTACCTCACTAAGTATGTGCATATTGTATTAGCACCAAAACATTTTAGTTCGGAGATTTTTAAATGAGATGCGTTGAAAAGAAACAGGTTTCAGAAAAAATACTTGTCTCAACTTATGCCAATACATGTATAAGATGTTTTCAAAAGTTTGCTATTGATCCTTGAGAAGTGTGAGAAAATGTTTTGCTGGGAAAAATCATGGAATTTAAATATCAAGCAAAAATCATGGAATTTAAAATTCAAGCAAAAATCAGGGAATTTACCAAAAATGTTCCACAAACAGCTATGAAATAAAAAGAGATGAAATCTAGAATTTAAAATGTAATTTGATTATATCAAAATGAAAGTTATATGCTTGTTGAGAGCAAAAAGTAATTGTCATGCATAATTGAAAATAGCCACAAATGGAAAAACAAGTGTTGAATGCTTTGACGACTTTGCAGTGTGCACTAATTTCACGTGTTAGTAGAAAACCAGGTAAACATTATCATGGAAAATTGTGAAAAAATGATCAGAGAAAATTAGAAAAACATTTAAATTACCTCAGAATTTTATTAGCCTCCAGGTTTAGATTTCTTGTATGTACTAGGCTTACACAGTTTATTCCATGTTTTTCATTTAAAGCTATTTATTTTAGCTTGATTGCATACATAGCCTCAGGCTTATTAAAACTCTCGAGTCCATTTCCTGGGTAGAACCAGTACTTTGTGTCTTTAGGGGCAATGGAAGGAACGCTTCCACAGTGGTGATTAAAACGGTGACCTGGTCGCTATGGGGTCACCATATCCACTAAGCCACAGTGACCTCCATGCATTTCAGGTGAGGGGGAAGACATGGGGTGGTGGTTCTCTAGTCCGGGCAGCAGCTATGTGGCAAAGGACTACACAGACTATTGCGCAGGGTACCAGGAATCCATTGACCATGTCACAGGGGTTTTCAAAGAACAGGTGAGATTTCATAGTGTATATAGCGGCCATGATAATTCAGGTTGTGCATCCCTGAATTTAAACATATTTATTTTAGCTTGATTGCATTAGAAAGTGTTATGCTTATCGAATAGCTCTAGAGTTGGTTTCCAGTTCGTTTCCTGTGTAGAACCAGTACTTGGTGTCTTCAAGGGAGATCAAAAGAATGCTCCCACAGTGGGGTTCGAACCAGAGACCTGGTCGCAAGGCAGACACCATTTCCACTATTCCACAGCAACCTTTTGCATAACTTGCCGACATTAACTTGATAGATGCTTGTGAACGATGTAAAGTTAAAGACCCATTAATGCTAAAAAATCAACGGAAATTTTGTAAAATATTTCGTAAAATAAAGTTACCCAGTACAAAATCTATATTCCTTATAGCAATAGCTAAAGTTTTAAAGCCACGTGTGGTCTGGTAACATAGATATTTGTAGATATAAAATGCATGTTTTTATATTTTCGTGTCACAATAAATTCCATTTTAATTTCCCGCACTGATATCTATTTATACGACACATGAACACTAAAATTGTACCATTTAAGTGTTCTTGTGTTGTATGAATAGATATATTTGGGGGAAATTAAAATGGAATTATTTGTGTCACAAAAAATAAAAACGTGCATTTTATATCTACAAACATCTATCTTACCAGACCACATCTGGTGTTGAAATTTCGGCAATTGCTATGTGCAACACTGATTTTTATTTTTATTTTTTTAACTTTATTTTACAAAATATTGTACGAAATTTTCGTTGATTTTGAGTAGTAATGGGGCTTTAAATTGCATTTTTTGAAATTTAAATGGTGCTTTAGTATATTCATATGCGGTTTTGTTCATGCAAAACTTTCACAGGATAAATGGCGACATGAAAGTGAGTTTTGTGTTTATATGTCCCCTACCTGTGTAACTGGAGGGGACTATATTACCCCCTTGACTGTCCATGTCTGTCTGTCCATTTTAATCTGAATCCTACCAAAACTCAAAAAGTACTAATGCTAGGTGGAAATAGAGGGTCATATTAGGAATATATTACATGTATATATATTCGGACAAAAAATGTGGTTGTAATGTTTACAGATGCTATGGTTACACTGTAATACAGAAATAATTGATAATCAAAATTCTTGATCCTGCAATTATGCAACTCAAGAAATATGTAGGCTTGGTTGATAAAACTTGTTAAGCAAATAGAGGGCCATTTGGGGAAAATGCATGTTTGTTCAGTTTTGTATGTCTGTCCGTCCAACTGCAAAATCTGGATCCTGCAATAACTCAAGTTTTTAGCTTGGTTGATGAAAATCAGTACGTAGTAAGAGGCCCCTTATTGGGAATGTACAGTTTATTTCAGTTTTGTGAAAGCGACACAACTTATTTTGCATAGTAAATTAAAGTATAAATAATTTTTTTTTTTTTATCTATGCCAATTAGAATATATCTGGTGGTTACAAGGTAGAAATCCGTCTTTTTGCGCTTTAAAACTTAAAAATAATCGTGTTTGTCAAAATGGACGTATACATATAGAAATCCTACTTTCGGTTTTAAAAGCGGTACCGTTTGGAAAAAAAAAATTACTTGCTAACTAGGCTATAGATTAAATGACAATTTTGCACACTTTCAAATTGCATCTAAATGTATTGATTAACATGTACTTCATTTGAAGGTCAGAGAATTTAACCCTTTGAGCGCTGAAACCGAATTTTAAAGGCCTTTACAAACAGTTTGGATCCAGATGAGAGGCCACAGAACGTGGCGTCTCATCTGGATCCAATCTGTTTGCTTCTCTGATAGTATTCTTTGGAAAAAAAATCGAAGAAAATGCTAATTTTAGAAATTCAGCAGATGACACTTTAGCAGACGACAAATTTCCCAGCATGCAAAGGGTTAATCTATTATGTTGGACAAGTAGAAGTCAGCACACATATCATGTCCTTTTGTCTGATAAATCTGAATCCTGTGATGACTAAATAAGTAATAAGGTTAACTCAGTATGTGGGTAGAAGGCCATATGGTTATATGCATATTATTTTAGTCTTTTTCTTCAGACAAAAATAGCTGTTCCTATGGTTACAGAAATAAGGGAAAAATAAAATATGTGTCCTGAAAAAAACTCAAAAAGTATGTAAGCTAGGTTAATGAAACTTGGTATCTTGATACAGGGCCATATTGAGTATATGTTCATCATTTAAGTTTCGTCTGTCCTTCATAAAAATCTAGATCCTGTGATTACTCAAAAAGAACTTAAGCCTAGTTGATGAAACTCAGTATGAGGATAGAAAGCCATATGGGGGAATGCACATTTTCCATTTTTTTTTACGATACATATCTGATTGCATTGTTACAGAAAAAGATAAAAAACTGCTTTCTGGTTCTTTCAAAAACTCAAAAGCACTTATGCTAGTTTAATAAAACTTATTGAGATACTGATCTTTCTCCGACAGCATTAGCCCAGAAGGGGACTGCTGATTTGTCTTTGGCGATGCATTGTTCTGTATCTATTTAATTTCCATTTTGCACACTATTGTGTTCATTGTGATGATCATTGTGCATAAAGGTGTGTGTCAGTTTATTTGTATTCGTATGGTATATCAACTGTTGAGGTAATTAAATCTTTATTTGAAAAAACATTTGAAACGTTTTTGTGTCTTTATGAGTCCATAATTTTGGGATTCATTTTCAAGAAATTGATTACTCTGTCATAACTAGCTATTTTGAAGAACAACTTGGGAATTATGGTATAAATGAATGGTAAACATTTAACACTCAAAATAGCAAAATTAAGCGACCTCTATTTCATTCGAATGATATCTCAATGTTTACGTAGACTGCCGTACATTGATTGTCGTCATGGCAAGACTCAGAAATCTTCAATTTATCCAGTTGTTTTCATGGGGAATAAAGAAACAAATGTGTTGATTTTTTGTATAAGTTCATTTCATGTATGAGATGTTTAGAATTGCCAGTATCTAGCACTCCGCAGTCATAACGCAATTTTTCATGTGCATGTATTTTTCAGGGACCATTTGATGGAGTGTTAAGTTTCAGTCAGGGTGCAGCATTTGCGTCCCTGCTTTGTGGAATTCAGCAGCAAAATCCAGGTTGGTAGTTCTAAACATTTCATAGAGAAACATTGGATTATAATAGAAACATTATGTTTGTTTGCTTAGCTGTATTTTCGCCGTTTTCAACAGTATTTTAGTCATATCACCGCAGTCATTTCAATCAGCCCACACTTTTCCTGGGATAGCTGGTTTACCAGTACTCCTGAGACACACACTTTTGCCAGTAACTGACAACTGCTTCTCTTGATTCGGAGGAAGGGGGAGAATGGCTATAAAAAGATTTTTCATGACCAATTTCCACACAAGTTATGTGGCCTGGCCGGGCATAGAAACCGCGATACTCCTATTTGTTCAATCGCAGCTAATCGGTTTAAATCTCCATTTAATTGCCATTTCAGATTCACCAATCAAGTTCGATTTTGTCATCTTGGTTGCGGGCTTTAAAAGTCGACAGTCGACGCATAACATCTGGTACAGTCAAGTTACCATTACCGGATCATTACCCATAGCGGATCACTTTGATGTTCAAGACTGCGTATCGCGATAAATAATTGACATTTTTGGATGATATTTTGCACACAGCATCTTCAAGGCTTGTTCATTAAAACGCATTGATTGAGTCGTAATCTTTCTGTCTGCAAAAGTCCATTCCAGTTTTGATTCGTGTTTAAGATTTTGCAACACCTTAAATGAAATGAAAAAGTAGGACAATAACGGATCAAGCGTGTTAATATGCATATTGATAATATATTATATTAAAATATATGCAAATCTTGTTGATTCTCACAGTAAATGATCTCAATCTAAATGTTTTATTTATGTTCCATGTTCAATATCGATGATTAGATATGATTTAAACAATTTACATGCTTTAATAAGATGCCCATATCTTTCCGATCTATTTAGGATTTTCAACAGGTAATTCACACAAGAACACCATGCGTAAAGTGTAGATACGAGATCACATATAGAAAACAATTAATAACAAAAAAAGGGAATTATAATTTATAACTGGCAATGTAATTTGGTCATTGTAAACAACACAGTTCATGTTTCGACAGTTCAAATAGCGTGTTAGATGCCCCCGGAGTGGTTTCGATCACGTGATCCGTTATGGCTACAACTGATCCGTTAATGCATGAATTCTGCGGCGAAAAAAAGGTATCACAAATTCATTTTGCCTGCGTTTAAAAATAAGACTTTGTGCTGAATCAGTAAGAAAAGGTTATATTTAATCAAACAGGTGTAAAAGAAATCTCAAAATATTTATAGCTTTTCACCAGAACAACTTTATTACGCTACTGATCCGGTAATGGTAACTTGCCTGTACGAAGAGAAGATTGCCATTCCATCATTACATGTTTTCGGAAAAACAGACAAAGTGATTATGAAAGGTATCAATCAATCTTTTAATTGCAAGGTCACATTACCCCAATGCACATCCCATTGATATTTCTTTGAAACAGAAAAACAACAACAACACTAGCTGATAATAAATACAAGATGAGACATGACATTTATTTAAAACTCCACACTAATTTTTGTTTAACATTATGAAATAGTTATTTGATAATTGTAAGTTGTTTGGAAAGAACTACCATTGTTACATGATCCACCCAGTAAAAGAAAGGTAACAGGCAGACACTCTTTGAAATAAGAGCATCATTTTCTGAACAATTTAGTTTGTAGATTTGCAGTATTTGTACGTCTGTTGAGTTCTCACATTGCAGTATTTGTTCGTCTGTTGAGGTCCCACATTGCAGTATTTGTACGTGTGTTGAGTTCCCACATTGCAGTATTTGTACGTGTGTTGAGTTCCTTCATTGCAGTATTTGTACATGTGTTGAGTTCCCACATTGCAGTATTTGTATGTCTGTTGAGTTCCCACATTGCAGTATTTGTACGTCTATTGAGTTCCCATATTGCAGTATTTGTATGTCCGTTGAGTTCCCACATTGCAGTATTGTACGTCTGTTGAGTTCCCACATTGCAGTATTTGTATGTCTGTTGAGTTCCCACATTGCAGTATTTGTACGTCTATTGAGTTCCCATATTGCAGTATGTGTACGTGTGTTGAGTTCCCACATTGCAGTATTGTACGTGTGTTGAGTTCCCACATTGCAGTATTTGTACGGCTGTTAAGTTCGCACATTGCAGTATTTGTATGTCTGTGGAGTTCCCACATTGCAGTATTTGTACGCCTATAACCAGTATTGGTTTTATCATTCAAGTGGTGTATGTTTCTATACCTCTGCAGGGATTGTGTAAATCAGGGTCCGGCTGTTTGCATAAGTTGCCACATGTCTTAAAGGGACTTTTTTTTTTATTTTGGCATATTTGAAGTTTGTCATTATTAAATATGCTCTAAATTGATAAATATAAACATCAGAACTAAAGAGCTCCAATATATAAACAAGAATAAAAGTAAAATACGAAAACAAAAGAGAAACAAAAGTTAACCACACCAGGGCTCAAACCACTGACCCATGGAGTAAAAGCCAAGCGCCGAAACCACTCAGCCATCCTTATTCAGGTGTGTGTGTGTGTGTGTGTAATTCAGAGTTTATGTTCAGGTTGTCTTTGAGTCTTTACGACTACATTATCTGCGGACCCAACCATCCATTTTCACATGGGTTGCCATTAATTTATACTTTGTATAACCATCCACGTGTTGTTACAAAATACAACGATATCACAAGAAATAATTTTTTTTAATCGTTTCGCGTCGGAGACGCTCAATAATTTTATCGATTTCTAACGATGATTTTTCGTAAAAAAAAGTGTATATTCAGTATAAGTCTGCAGCATTAGTGTTATTTCGCACACTAATGTTCATTAATTTCTTTAATCTGTGACAAAAAGTTGAAAAATTCTCATTTAAAAAAACTGTGAACAAGTCCCTTTAAGGTATTGAATTAAAACTTTGATTATGTCATTACCATAAAGGGTAAAATTTGTGCTCTACACTTTTTACATCCCAGTGATCCACACATTCCTGATTGTTCTGCCTTTAATAAACATTAACATGCATACACTTTCTGATAATCATAGATTCATAAACTTAACCTTGGATCATTTAAATGAAAAGTTTTCCATTTGATATATGCTTTTCTGTGGTTTATCGAGTAAGTATCAGTGATTCAAAAGTGACAATTCACTGTTTCAAAATGTTGAAAATAACAGTGAGAATTGTTATTAATTTTCATGGTGAAGGGCCTTTACATGAAGTTTCTGATCCTGGCATTATTAGATCTGAAAAATTCTTCAGTTTAACCCTTTAAAAAATATAATCAGATAATGGATAAGCTTTAAATAATGATATATATATTATTGGGTTTAGTATATACTGTAATTTACTTTTATCCATAGAAAATAAGTATTTTTCACCCATGAACACAATTATTTTCTATGCTAATGAAATCAATTTGTCTGATCACGTATGGCTTAAAATTAATTATCTACTGAAACCAATAAATATTTTCTTAAGGGGTCAGATTTTTGGAACACCAGAGGGGAGCCAAATACTCTATGCCCTTACTTGGTTCACTAAAACTCTTCATTTTCAAGTTCTGAAGTATTGCAGGGATGAAAATTAGCTGGGGCCCACTAGCCAATAGCCCCTTAAGTTGGACCCTTAGATTTTCTGAGAAAACAAAATCAGTTTTTGTACAAAAAGTTTTGAAATAAACAGGGTGGGCAACTTTGGCCAAAATGTGTGTTGCTTCCCCTGGTTTGGCATAACAATGTTGGCATTGAGAATGTAAAAATCAATCGAAATGTCTATCTAATTCGTTTGGGATTTCAGAGATGAGTGAGGACCTAATGCAGTATTTCGAGGCCCCTACAATGTTGGAACACGAAGGAGGTCACTTCATACCAGCGTCAGGGCCCCAGAAACCAGTGTACACAGACTTTCTGCAGAAAATGCTGAAAAACAAGGCGTCCAGATGATCTGGACTAGACTGTAGTTGCTTTAATTTGCTCATAGCTTTATTTTGTTAATCCTTTCCTGCGCAGATATGCATTTTGAGGCTTTTGTTGTCCCTTAGAAAATCAACTTCATATTACCGGTAATACTTTTTCTTACTAGATTCAAGTTTAAGCGGCTTCATTTCCAACNAGCCCTTTAAAAAATATAAACAGATAATGGATAAGCTTTAAATAATGCTATAATTTATTGGTTTTAGTATATACTGTAATTGACTTTAATCCATAGAAAATAAGTATTTTGCACCCATAAACACATTTATTTTCTATGATAATAAAATCAATTTGTCTGATCACGTATGGCTTAAAATTAATTATCTACTGAAACCAATAAATATTCTCTTAAGGGGTCTCATTTTTGGAACACGAGAGGTGAGCCAAATACTCTATGCCCTTACTTGGTTCACTTAAACTCTTCACTTTCAAGTTCTGAAGTATTGCAGGGATGGAATTTAGCTGGGGCCCGCTAGCCAATAGCCCCTAAAGTTGGACCCTTAGATTTCACTAGCCAATAACCCCTAAAGTTGGACACTTAGATTTCACTAGCCAATAGCCCCTAAAGTTGGACGCTAAGATTTCACTAGCCAATAGCCCCTAAAGTTGAACCCTTGGATTTCACTAGCCAATAGCCCCTAAAGTTGGACCCTTAGATTTCACTAGCCAATTATAGCTTCTAAAGTTGGACCCTTAGATTTCACTAGCCAATAGCACCTCAAGTTGGACCCTTAGATTTCACTAGCTTATAGCCCCTAAACTTGGACCATTAGATTTCACTTACCAATAGCCCCTAAAGTTGGACCCTTAGATTTCACTAGCCAATAGCCCCTAAAGTTGGACCCTTAGATTTCACTAGCCAATAGCCCCTAAAGTTGAACCCTTAGATTTCACTAGCCAATAGCCCCTAAAGTTGAACCCTTAGATTTCACTAGCCAATTATAGCTTCTGAAGTTGGACCCATAGATTTTCTGAGAAAACACAATTATTTTTTTCTACAAAAAGTATCAAAATAATAAAGATTGGCAACCATAGCCAAAATAATTGTTTCTACCCCTGGTTTTTGCTGAAAAATTTCGTCATTGAGCATGTAAACCTCAGCTGAAAGGCAAAAAATCACACCCCTGAGCCTCGATCTAATTTGTTTGGGATTTCAGAGATGAGTGAGGATCTACTGCAATATTTCGAGGCCCCTACCGTGTTGGAGCACGAAGGAGGTCACTTCATACCAGCGTCTGGGCCCCAGAAACCAGTGTACACAGACTTTCTACAGAAAATACTGAAAAACAAGGCGTCCAGATGAGCTGGGCTAGATTGTAGTTACTTTAATTTGCTTAAAGCTTTATTTTGTTTACCCTTTCCCGCTCAGATATGCATTTTGAGGCGTTTGTTGTCCCTTAGAAAATCAAATTTACCAGTAAGACCTTTTTTTACTAGATTCAAGTTTTAGCGGCTTTATTTCCAACCCTAAGATACTGCTGAGCAGCAAACAGACCTGAACAGACAGCGAGTTACTCGCAGGCTGTTCTGTTTTTATGCTGGTTGCATATAGCCATTTTCACTTTGCTTCGAACTGGAAAGGATTAAGTAAATCACTTTATTTAATTAACACCATATTCACCAAGTTCCTTAAGTAAAACGTCATGAAATGAAATATTCATTGAAATCATGAAATTCCTCAGGGTGGTGGGTGTGTTCCTTTAGTAAAACGTCATGAAATCAAATATTCATTGAAATCATGAAATTCCTCAGGGTGGTGGGTGGGTAATTTAAGTTAATTTTGTTGTTTATGATTTTCATGTAGTAAAGTATCATACAGGTTTTTTAAACTTTTCCTGCTAAAAAGTGTAAATGGCTACATGCAACCAGCACAAAACCAGAACAGCCTGATACTACTGGTAATCACAGGCTGTTCAGGTTTTATGTTGTTTGCTGCTCATCAGTACCTTGCGGTTTAAAAACTAAGCCTTTAACACTTGAATCTATTTAGAAAGGTCTTAAATTTAATATGAGTTTCTAAGGGACTGCAATAGAGTTAAAATGCGCATCTGAGAAAAGGGTTAAGGACTGTTTTCAACAAGTTTCTCTTGTTAAAACTTCATGAAATTGATTATTTATTGAATTCATGAAATTCCTTAAGGTGGTGAATGGGTAATTTAAGCTAATTTCGTTGTTAATGATTTTTATGTAGTAAAGTATCAAATGGGTTTTTAAGCCCCAGACATTCCTGTTCAATGACTTTCTTCAGAAAATGTAGGACAGAAAGGCCTCCAGTGAGTCAATTTGGTCTTGACTATAGTTCCATTGATGAGCTAGTAAAAAGGGATTAATTGTTTTGCGAATCACTTCACTCCCACAAATTCGGGACCATATTGACATTTATGACTTTTACTGTGAAACTTTTTTATGTAACTCTTATCATTAAGTGCCTTATTTCAAAGTCGTAAGCTGATTTATTTACAGTTGATTTTGTTGTGTTTTTGTTTTCGCCATGAAAAGCATCAAGTATGATTCTAATTTGACCAGATTTCAAAACAAAAACAAAGAGATTTTTAGGGGCAATGAAATCAGACAAAATATTTTCACTGTATTTACATTTTTCACAGGATAAGTTTGGTCCATAGAAATCTGTATGCATGAATATCTGTTGGCAAAGAAGCCTTAACTGTTGATCAAGTCTCGACTGTTTTTTATACGCCCGTTTTTTTCAANAGTCCGCAGAGGCTAATCAGGGACGATACTTTCCGCTTTTATGGAATTTTTCATTTGAAGGAAGTATTTCTAATAAAAAATCCAGTCTAGACGGAAAGTGTCGTCCCAGATAAGCTATGCTAATATGGGACGATATTTTACGCACATGCATTAAGCCCCTCTTTCCCAGAGATCAGCTCATATAGTTAGTAAAGGGATATACGTATTTTGATAATGGTTTGAGCCTTATGCGGTTCTTTATACATAAAGAGGACTGTTTCGATTCACCAAAGAATAATTGTCAATAAGGAGGTGAGGTGAGAGGGCTAATTTGCCCAAATTCACGTACTCGTCAGTTACTTTTTTCCTTGTGTAGTATGAATCGGTAATAATTACCTGGTATTGTATCTTCGAGTTTTTGTTTTCAATTTTGTGACGTGTGAAATGCATCGAATCAAATTTTAACAGAATAGTCGTGCTGTGCATTCACAAAAAGACCACATCGAAAGATTAGTAATAAACTAAAATCGTTATTAATACGCAGCGCTTAATTTTCTATTGTTTTGATAGCAAGCTCGAAACAAAATTGTTAGTTTTTGAGTGGAATGTGTTTTCCATCGAATTACACTGATATAAAAATGATTCAACGAAGATATAAATAACATTGCATGTGTTCATCATGTAACACTCAGTTGTTGTGCTTTACAACTTAATATATGTTCGATGTTATTGAGTAAAAATATGAAATACCACTATTGGTGTTTTGGTTTGATTGCCTTTTATATCATAGTCTCACGTGAATACGAAAACCGATAAAAAGTTGTTCTGCATTTTCCAAAAGTAATGACCAATAAATTTCTCTCGTGATAACGTTCCTTGAGTTTAATTATTTATTTATTGTATGTAAAAAATAACATGTTTCTTCAATTCATCGGCTGCAAAAACAGATGTTACAGCTGTATTTCGCATGACTAACCTTGTATATCAAAGTATTTGAAGTTCAATACAGTTGAGCCTCGCTCTGGGAAAACGGGGTTTAAAGCATGTGCGGAAAGTGTCGTCCCAGATGAGCCTGTGCAGCTCGCTCAGGCTAATCAGGGACGACACTTTCTGGCTAAAGTGGATTTTCGTTTAGAAGAGACTACCTTTAAGTGATTAATTTCACAAAAACGGAGAATGTCGTCCCTTATAAGCCTGTGCGGAGTGCACATGCTAATCTTGGACGACACTTTACGCACATGAATTAAGCCCCGTTTTCCCAGAGCGCGGTTCATATTGGTAAGCATATTCAAGGTTGTGTTATTGTTTATAACAAGTATAACCCCATTCATGGTAAACTAAATCCTTTATTAGGAGATAAGAGCATAGCCGGTCAGGTTAAGAACAGAACAGACAGTTTATTCAGACTTATACATAAGAACATCGTCTTTAATGCATATACATATACATAAATAAAGCAATGTCACATGTCAAAATATAATAATTTTGACCAAATCAATAATACAATAGTTTATATATATTTATTAATTCAATGAGTAAATTCAATGAAATTTCAAAAGAAAATATGAACAGAGAAAGACAACGATCTAAAAAAAGAAGAACATACTATATAATTTTTACAAAAATTACAAACGCAGAAAATCAATTATTTCACGTGATATCGATGCATGAAAAGTGATAGATATATTGATGGGACAAACCAGTCTTTCTAGGCAATTGTCACATCAAAAGGCCAGCAATGCAGTTTTCCCGAGTTGATATTTGTTTATATTTTATGTCCAAAGCATCTCATAAGGTTTGGGGAAGGTCGGATGAAAATGTTGGGCTAAGAAAACAGATGTTTTGATGACCAAAATTTATGCTGCTTCATATGTATAATCATGTTGT
>VMBQ01013243.1:0-17648 GCA_007657795.1 Dreissena rostriformis
CGATGCACTACGAACCACAGACAAACCGCGATCACAAAAGCTCACCATGAGCACGTTTTACTTAGGTGAGCTAACAGAAGAAACTAAAGATTGTTATTGTGTCATAGTATTCTCTTAAAAGACGGTTAGTGGTTGGAAAGGTTATTCTTACCAAGGTAAATACAAGAGTTGTAACAAGACATAAATGTTAACATGAATTTCGGATGTATACTAAAAGAAAAAAAATAAATAGCATGTCAATTGGTCTTTGGCAGTGACATTTACTTCATGACGCGAAATACATACGGATTATTACGCTAGTCAATTGTTCCAAGAGTTTGTATCAGTCGAGTGGCTTGTGTGATGACGTATAACACGAGAGGCGGAGCCTCGAGTGTGATACGAAATAGTGCAAGCCACGAGACTGATACAAACATTTGGAACAATTGACTAGTGTAATATTCCTTTTATTATATACAACAACTAACGAAAACAGTTATCAATTGTATTTTTTTGCTTTAACAAAACTGACCAACAATGACTAAAATGTGACGTCATTAAAATGTGACGTCATTAAATGGATGGAAGATAGTAGTCCGGCTAGTATGGTAATACGGAATGGGAATCAGCGAGTAGCATAATACGGGATTTATTTCAACGATTGATACAACCTGTATTTTGTTAAAAGCATTAAAAAGGTATATAATAAATATAAATATTTGTTTTCAGGCCTAAGGGTCTTAAAAGAGTTTTATGATTTGGAGATACAATTTCGTTGAATCAGATACGCTTGTTCCATTGTTGCAGTTCAACATATGTGCTATCATTCTGATAACCATGCGTGCTATTCACTAAGCACTCCCGGTGGAGGAAATCTTAAACGGTTTCATACAAAAAGATAAAAGTCACAGATTCTCAAAATGACCAGAAATTAAAAATACTGTTTAAAATCGATTAGAAGATCAATAAATAAAAAGGCTATAAAAATCCTGTTTGCATAATATCAAACGATTCAAACTCTCTGTTTTAATTATTTCACACGATTCTTTTTAGTCAAAAGCGCCTTAATACAATATTCCGCTGTTCTTAAAGTTTTGTTTGATGGTTAAAAAATTACCACATGAGCAAAATTTATCACCAGTTAATTTTATTTCTGGAATTCCAATTCTAACAAATAATACGTTTTAAATTGCAAGCAGTTAACATTCTGTAAGTTACGTTAGCACCGGGGGTTATGAGCGTTGGCTTATGACACAGGAGACCCCTGCTCAATCCCCACACTTGCTAATATTTTATTTGAATAATGTTTAAGTATACTTTGCACAACATGTTCAAATCTAGATCAGGTTATAAAGAACTGTGAATTCCAAGTCTTTTTTTTAAAATTCACCCCAAATTATGTAAAATCGACGAAAGATACTGTATCTGAAAACGACACTCCGAAAAAAAATGTACGTATTTTGCACATGCAATACAATGTGAATATCGTTTGACTGCAGAAAATTAAAAACCAATTAACTAGCAAAAACGTAATCAATACATAATTTGGTTAAAATATTGCTTTTCAACATGCTATATTGCAGTGCTTTACTTTGCTAATCAATCACTTAAAATATTTCAAGATTTCGGCATATGCACGGTTTCGTTGTCAAGTTGTAAGATTTTCGGAAAGTAGCGAAGACTTTTCGTTAGTTTCCGTTCATGTCCGTGCCATCCGCTAACCAATCAGAAATAAATTACTAGTGCCCGGATTTACCGCAAGTACCCGGATTTCGCTGTTCGTCATCAATATACTTCGTACGGCTTGTCGGCTACGTTATTTGCACGCCAATATTTATTATATTGATATTGACTGTCGTTTAGACGTTTACTGTTTTTGTAAACGTGTTTGAAAAAAAACACGAAACGCGAACGTTTAAACGTTTAAACATGATACCCTTACCTAATAACCTAGTTGTTTTTTTAACCTCACTTGAACGTGTTTTAAACTAAGCCGAGATGTCATTTGGACAAATGATCTGAACAATTTAAAGCTTCGTGAATATTGGAAATAAATGTGGCCAATTGAATGTTAAAAAGTTTTCACTATAGACGCATTTGGAAACTGCCCCACCACTAGCTGCCATATTTGTCAATGGACCGGATTCATTTTTTTTAACTCGGCCGAGATAAAATAAGAATAAATTTTCTTTCCAAGTTTCGTGAAGATTGGCCTTAAGCTGTGATTTCTTGACTGTTAACAAGATTACACTAAAGCCACGTGAAGAAAATTTCCTAGCCCACTGGCGGCCATGTTTTTCAACGATAAGAAACCATGCTTGAACTATAAAGCCGAGATATCATTAAAACAAATGATCTTACATGTTATCTCATATGAAGAATTATACATGTGACTACTAGATTGTTGACACGCTGTTTGTTTGATTTGACCTTGTGACCTTAATGTCCTGATGTTGCNGTCACTGTCACAATAAGTGTGAAAATCGTTTCCGATCAATTACTCGTCAACGAATTGACCAATTGGCTTGATACTTCACATGTGCATTGGCCTTGGACAGTAGATAACCCCTATTGAAATTGGTGTCACTAGGTCAAAGGTCAAGGTCACTCTCACAATAAGTGTGAAAATCAAGGCCCTGTTTTGCGGGCATATGTCTCCGACAGCGGAACTCTTGTTTTTCAATTACCTCCCTTTCTTTCATTTCCATATATTTTATATAGCTTTTGATTGCTTTTGGAGCCAGTCAGGTCAATGTAAAGGCCACTATTACTTAAAACAGAAAAATGGTTTCCAGTGATCAATTTTTGTGTGTAAATGACTTAAATGAAGAGCTACTATCTTCTGGTGCTCTTTTGTTGCAGATCAGGTTAAGGTCACTGTTTCTTAAAATAGAAAAAAGTGGTTGCAGCTCAATATTTTTTGGGTGGAGATATTGTGCTGAAATTGTGTGTGTAGGTAGGTATCTTACATGGATACCTATCTTAATGTAGCTTGGGATTCCATCAGGGACCAGGCTGGTCATGGTCACTGTTTATAAACAATAGAAAAACATTCAATTCGATAATTTGAGTTTTTAATGCGGGTATTACTCTGAAATTTTGTATGTTGGTAGCTTTCACGCAGACCTAGCTTGAGATTGCATTTGGGACCAAGGTTAAAGCAACTGTTTATAAANTTTCAACGATTGATACAACCTGTATTTTGTTAAAAGCATTAAAAAGGTATATAATAAATATAAATATTTGTTTTCAGGCCTAAGGGTCTTAAAAGAGTTTTATGATTTGGAGATACAATTTCGTTGAATCAGATACGCTTGTTCCATTGTTGCAGTTCAACATATGTGCTATCATTCTGATAACCATGCGTGCTATTCACTAAGCACTCCCGGTGGAGGAAATCTTAAACGGTTTCATACAAAAAGATAAAAGTCACAGATTCTCAAAATGACCAGAAATTAAAAATACTGTTTAAAATCGATTAGAAGATCAATAAATAAAAAGGCTATAAAAATCCTGTTTGCATAATATCAAACGATTCAAACTCTCTGTTTTAATTATTTCACACGATTCTTTTTAGTCAAAAGCGCCTTAATACAATATTCCGCTGTTCTTAAAGTTTTGTTTGATGGTTAAAAAATTACCACATGAGCAAAATTTATCACCAGTTAATTTTATTTCTGGAATTCCAATTCTAACAAATAATACGTTTTAAATTGCAAGCAGTTAACATTCTGTAAGTTACGTTAGCACCGGGGGTTATGAGCGTTGGCTTATGACACAGGAGACCCCTGCTCAATCCCCACACTTGCTAATATTTTATTTGAATAATGTTTAAGTATACTTTGCACAACATGTTCAAATCTAGATCAGGTTATAAAGAACTGTGAATTCCAAGTCTTTTTTTTAAAATTCACCCCAAATTATGTAAAATCGACGAAAGATACTGTATCTGAAAACGACACTCCGAAAAAAAATGTACGTATTTTGCACATGCAATACAATGTGAATATCGTTTGACTGCAGAAAATTAAAAACCAATTAACTAGCAAAAACGTAATCAATACATAATTTGGTTAAAATATTGCTTTTCAACATGCTATATTGCAGTGCTTTACTTTGCTAATCAATCACTTAAAATATTTCAAGATTTCGGCATATGCACGGTTTCGTTGTCAAGTTGTAAGATTTTCGGAAAGTAGCGAAGACTTTTCGTTAGTTTCCGTTCATGTCCGTGCCATCCGCTAACCAATCAGAAATAAATTACTAGTGCCCGGATTTACCGCAAGTACCCGGATTTCGCTGTTCGTCATCAATATACTTCGTACGGCTTGTCGGCTACGTTATTTGCACGCCAATATTTATTATATTGATATTGACTGTCGTTTAGACGTTTACTGTTTTTGTAAACGTGTTTGAAAAAAAACACGAAACGCGAACGTTTAAACGTTTAAACATGATACCCTTACCTAATAACCTAGTTGTTTTTTTAACCTCACTTGAACGTGTTTTAAACTAAGCCGAGATGTCATTTGGACAAATGATCTGAACAATTTAAAGCTTCGTGAATATTGGAAATAAATGTGGCCAATTGAATGTTAAAAAGTTTTCACTATAGACGCATTTGGAAACTGCCCCACCACTAGCTGCCATATTTGTCAATGGACCGGATTCATTTTTTTTAACTCGGCCGAGATAAAATAAGAATAAATTTTCTTTCCAAGTTTCGTGAAGATTGGCCTTAAGCTGTGATTTCTTGACTGTTAACAAGATTACACTAAAGCCACGTGAAGAAAATTTCCTAGCCCACTGGCGGCCATGTTTTTCAACGATAAGAAACCATGCTTGAACTATAAAGCCGAGATATCATTAAAACAAATGATCTTACATGTTATCTCATATGAAGAATTATACATGTGACTACTAGATTGTTGACACGCTGTTTGTTTGATTTGACCTTGTGACCTTAATGTCCTGATGTTGCATTTGTACCTACAATTTAGGTCAGCCAGATGCAAAAACACTCTTGTTTTTCAATTTACCGGTACACTGGAACCTCCTGAGAATAAACCAATCACGAATCATGCATAACAAAAACAGGAAGTCATAATTTATCAAGTATGTGTCTGTGACCAGCCTTCTTTTGATCAATAGCAGCTGCGACTATCTATTTTAAATTTGCTACACCAGACTTATTCAGTTGCTTTGGGGATTTTGATGCAATTGTTATGTTCAATGATTCGTTTGCTTCTGTGCTAACTAGATTACTTAATTTGTCTGCATCTTTAAGATATGTATCATATATTTGTTGTGGATTCTTTTATCATTAATGGTCTATCAAAGGTTTTCCAATTTGTTAGGATTTGTCTTTTTCAGGGGTGATGACTTAATGCCTGAAGACCTCTAGTGATACCCTCAGGTCGTTAGAACGTTAACGTAACATGTAACTGGACAATGTCAGTATATATGTAACACTTCGAACAAATATGGTGTGTGCTTTTTTCAAGTTATACAAAAAAGAACTTGCAGTCTTTCTCGAATGATTGTGTAAGCCTTCTTGGAAATGTAACTGTCTATTCTTGCTCATACTTGACCATGTGTTGCAGCATACTCATCACCAACGATTGATTTTACTTTAAACCCCTTCTGTGCTTTCTAAACTACAATGTCTTCTTCCATTGACGTGCTGTTCCAGACCAATTTTTCATGCAATAATAAATGACTGGTAAGTAATTCCATAAAGCTAGTGTTTCTACGTGTCTGCTTAATGACCAGTACAGTATGTGTACCTGCAGAACCACATGTATTGTATTTTTTGGATATAAACTGGTTTTGTAATGGAGTATTTTTATTACTAGTTTATGCCATTTAGTTATTATGATAAACGTTACACACAACGTTTGCATTTAATATAATTATGAGTATATCAAGTTTACTAACATACCAACCTTCGATTTACGAACATATTTGACAGTATAGGAGTGTTCACATCCCAATTCACCGTAAAGTTATTCAATGCCTATTAAAGCATGAATCACGGATAAAACGAAGCATTAGGCATTAGGCAGAGCAAAATTAATAAGCCAATCTTACAAAATCACAACTTACTGGCGATGGACGCTCGACTTTCTCATGTTTACGAGAATTAAAGACCTGTATTTATTATTGTAGAAATGATTCATAACTGTGTTTTGAGTTTCAAGTCAATGCATGTCAGCTATGTTTTAATATCGGACACAACGTGCAATTAACAGGAACATTATTCAAATGAAGTGCGTGAACGTAGTATCACTTACAAGGCTGTTGTCTACAGAATGAGTTCACCCTTCTTCATCTAGTACGTTGAGTCTGAACTCAATACGCAATATAGTTATAGATAATTGGGCTTGAAGCAAAGTTTTAAAAAAAAGCAACAACTTCAAAATCATGACCTCATTTGTCTGCAAAATGGGTTCAGTACCGTATAATATCGTTTAATTATTATAACAATTACATAACATTTCAGTTCAACATTTTGAAAATGAAAATACAGACTTAATTGTAAACCATTCAACCTTCAAGCGTGGCCTTGAGTAGGCGGCGTACATTTCTGAAACGATGTGCAAAATATTTGTTCCAAATTGCATGAAAACATATCAAAAGCTTTGGTAGAAGCATGGAGAGGAAACAACAAAAGATCAAGAACATGGAGGCCCATCACATCGCACTTGACCTTGACCTCGAGTCGGCGTTACTGACTCATGCTTCTGCATATAGTCTTAATGACAATGACCTTTGACGGATTTTCATAGATATGTGCTTAAATGTTAAGGATATATAATTACCTAAACAATTGCGCAATATTTCCTGAAGAAGACACGAAAATCAAGGCTAAAACCTTTCACCTTAAAGAGTGACCTTGACTTTAAGCCGTCATGATTTACGCATGACTTTTTACATTGGTTAAATAACCTTAACACAAGTTCATAATTTATTCATATAATGGCTGAAGGACAATCCTTTAACTCCCACCCCCTCCTTGCATCGAGAAGAAATACAGTCATGTGAAGTGTGCACTATTTTTTTTATAGCTTTCAAACAACATGGAATTACAACAAGTGTTCGCGATTGAGAATGTAAGTACGCATAATCGACATAGCTAGATCTCATTATGGGGATTTGCAGTGCTCATGAGCCGTTAACTATTGCTTTCTTATTAAAGCAACCTTTTGCATGACGGTTACAGTGCATTTCATATTGCAGACGATAACTGATATAATATTGACCTTACTACATAGTTGCTAAAATGAAACTGAAAGTAGAAATGTATGAGAGCCGAAAAGCGTCTAACTAATCAGAACGCTCGTAACAGTGTTCATGTGATGCACGTGATCAAGCCGGCAGTCATGTGATGA
The DNA here is from genome assembly GCA_007657795.1 of Dreissena rostriformis. Classification (NCBI taxonomy): domain Eukaryota; kingdom Metazoa; phylum Mollusca; class Bivalvia; order Myida; family Dreissenidae; genus Dreissena; species Dreissena rostriformis. The sequence goes on from VMBQ01013243.1 coordinate 7,371, forward strand.
GTTATTTCACTGATCAATTGTACACTGTCAACTTGTTCTCCAAACAACGCACACCAGATTGGCAAGGTTGGTTCTTTATTCTGTGACATTTTTATCTGTAAAATTGCACGTAATCTTCTTTAAGTCTAGCATTGGCATGCCTGGTTTATTTGTAGTTTCGTTTTGGAAATGTGCAATATAAATCTGATGGGTGGGGAATGCATTATAGCTGCTGCTGTATAATATCGGTTCGTTGATTGCTTACGCACTGTCACATGAGGTAAGCATGCAAAAAATAGTTAATCATCTGTCTCGTATTTTTTTTAATGGCTAGGTATAGTCATGACAAATTTGTTTCAAAGAACATATTTGACTAAATTGATTGATGTAAAACTCCTGTCATAACTGTTATTGTACTGATGACTGATATGAGCTACAGTCAGTGTATTTTAAGGGCTTATTTGGGGCTGAAATTCGTCCCCATTCCCCTGCTAGAAAGGAATATACATGAACATTTCTCATGTACAGTCGATTGGTGTATAACGGATGGCTAAGAACTTCGAGTCTCATTTCAAGGTATACATCATGCATTCAGTAATTAAACCATTAAACCTCGAAAGACAAATGTCTCACACACGTTTGGGTGGTGCGGTAGTTAAGTGGTAACACTCTGGTCTACCATTCCAGAGGTCGTGGGTTCAATCCCTGGCCGGGGCACTGGAAATTTCAGAAATGCTTCAAGTGTTAACCACCCAACTAGAGATGTACTAGTATGAAACCCAGGTAATTCTCGCGTGTATAGGTGCTATACACTGAGCACGTAAAAGAACCAAGGGCACTATTCACAAAGAGCTAGGGTATCGCACCCCGATTCCTTGTATCTGAATACTGTCTCTTCTACTTGCTGTCTCTTCAGCAAAACCAAAGGACCCCATTGGAAATAAGTGATTGAACTTTCTTGGGTTATCCTTGACTGCAAGGTCAAAATAAATACATACATACATACAGAAATGGCGCGTACATAACGTGACCTTGTTTTGCTTTCGAAAAAAGAAACAGTTGTTAACATTGACACACGTCAACGAAAACATGAATCGACTTAAAAATGATAGTCTTTTTGTATTCAATTCATAAAAAACTATAAATCTCTACATATATAAAAGTATTTTATGTACAAGTTTCGTAGTTTTGTTTTAACCTATAACTAGATTACATCTGAAACCAAAGACTTGAACCAGAGACAAAGAATTGAGAGACTTGAGTCAGTTTCCTGGGTAGGAACTGTACTTGGTGTCTTTGGGGGAGAGGGGGATCTAAAGCAGGTGCTCCCACATTGGCGATGAAACCTGTGACCTCACAGCCTCAAGCAGACACCACTTCTTAATAGAACTACATGTATAAGTCAAAGATAAGTGCAGGACATATTTATAATATATGCAGGATAAATAGTTCATACCCAGTTTTTTATGCGCAGGATATATACAAAATATATATACAGGATAAAAAGTCCATTCCAAAATACGTGTGTAAAAATGTACATTTTGATGTCCTTTTTTAAACGTTCCAATTGATTCAGTCACACTCATAATATTGATTTATGAAATCAGGGCTTTTTTTGGCCCGATTTTATAGCCGAATAACGGCTATGTTCCCAATGGCAAAAGGTATACTTTTTTCCCAAAATTTGGAAAAAAATTCCCAATTAAAAAAAAAAAAAAAAAAAATTTTTTTTTTTTTTTTTTTTTAAGAAGTGTCTCATGATTATTTTATCACAATTTTATTTAAATTACATGTTACAAAGTACATAATAATGATTCATATGATTTTTATCTTTAAATTTGAATTATAATACAGAGTTATATCAATATATATGGTTGTACTAAAGTGCTACCAAAGAAGGCTACTGAATTTATTTTCCCAATTTCTTGAAAATGCCGATAAAATTCCCAATTCCAAAGCCATGGGCTATCTTCCCAAAAAGGGGAAAAAAAGCCCTGGAAATATTTATTTTAAAAGCTTGGCTTAGAATCTGTATTGAGAAAACTCTATAACAAGGAAATCTGGTGTTTTCGGTTTTAATATAAAAAAAAACGTGATTTTAAGATTTAGCTAAGAAAAATATATCTTCCGTAAAATATATTTACACAAATTGCTACATATGTTGTGCAAATCTCAATAACTTTGTAAATATTCATTTTTACTACGCGTTTAATGAATGATATCAAAACTATATACCGGTAACAGGTTTAGTGTTTTCCTATCAAAATGACAACTGAACAGATTCATATAAGGATTGGAAAAAAAACAGGATTAACAAGGTTGCCTTCCTAGATTTGGTCAGATATTATTCAAATATTTGATGTGCAAATCAATTTTCCTTTGATATTGATGCGAAGGTGTACAATTTAAAGTAAAATGTCTCACTGGTGTTCATATAGGACAAAAAGTCAATGTAGTTTGGAAGTCACTGAATATACACAAAAATAGTCTACTTCTCTTTTCAAAGTATATTTTCCCCCATTTTAATTTTGGTACAAATTTTCAAGTACTGCAACAAATCTTAGTATTTACAGATTATGGAATGTTCCATAGACACAATCAGTGTAGCAACACCATGTGTAGGTTTCAGATAGGTGCCAGGTTGGCTCAGTTGGTTAAGGGCCTTGCTAGAGTTTGTTCCTGCCATTGTTGGTTTAAGCATCCACTGGGTAGACTATTCATCTTATGTTTACTGAGAAGGCCTTAAAGGATGAAAGAAGGTTTTAAGTGTATGCTTGAAAAAGAACTTGAAGATCGCCGCGACATAGTGGATATGGGGTGCGTCTAGCGATCGGAAGGTCATGGGTTTGATCCCCACAGTGGGAGCGTTCTTTAGATCTCCCCCAAAGACACCAACTACTGGTTCAAGGCCTAGGAAACGGACTAGAGAGCGTTTCAAATAAGCCTTAGGCTTTCAATGCAATTAAGCTAAAATAAATTTGTTTAAACTAAACTAAAAAGATCTTGTTAAGCCGAAAGCGCAGATAGTTGAGATCCATCCTAAGTGTCCTAGCTTTTGTAGTTTTGAGCCACACACTGGGTTCACCTTTCCTCCTTGAGTTACTAGAACAACATATGAACATATTCATTAATCCCAGTAATAATTTAATATCTTCTACAGACTTACTCTTATATCATATTATTCTACTCCCAGATGGGGTGTAAGGACATTCTGCTGTGCAGTTGCATTGTGGGACTTCTGGGAGCAGCAGTTTCCCAGAAGCTGTTCTTCAGGTCATTCAAAGACCTCAAAATAGCTCAGGAACTAGACGTGGCACAGGTATGTGTGGATGGGAAGCAATTGTGTTTATGAACCTTTTCCTTTGCAGGGGTCCATATATCCTCTTACAACTGATCCCAATACTTATTAAAGGGTATAATTGAAATAATTAGACCTTATTCAATCTTATTTCTAGGATAAAATGTTTAAAACTGACAAACATATTTTACAGTTATCAATATTAATCATACTTAGTTGATTTTTCTCCAGTTCAGTGAAATGCAGAATTTTTAGTTTTCAAGTTCATAGCACAAGTAATATCATGGCATGGTTAAATCAGAAATGGAACCTGATATTTATTTCAAATGTAGCAATGTGTTAGATTGAACAGTTAAATATCAATTCTTATAATTATTTATATTCCAGGATAAACAAACTGTTGTTTACAAGCATGAGCAAAACCAGCTACCTGCTTTAGCAGAAACTCAAAAGAAACATGGGGTAAGTTCAGTCGTTATTTACTTAGTCACACACACTTTGAAAAACTACCACTTGTTATATCAGCAACACCCTGATATTTAAATTTGACTGATTTGTAATATTAGTTATTAACAAACCTGACAACTGTGAAAATAAACGTTGATAATAATGTTTAAATTGATGAGAGGCAACCTGGTATTGCCTTAAATTATCAACTACTTAATATTCAATGTTCATTGCTTTTTTGTGTTGCAATACCTTAACCAATTGTCAAGGCTACAAATGTACGAAAACTGTTTGGCAATAAGGGATGAGAAATTTATCATATTAAAATCCAATTCCTACTGTCATAAAGCCAATTCCTACTTAAGTGTTTGTGTTTGGTTGCCAGGGAAACGGAGGGCAGGAGTGTCAGGACAACAGAACATCATGCCCGGACACGGCCACCTGTTGTCAGACGTCTTTCTCAACATTCGGATGCTGCACCCTTGAAAATGTGAGATTATTTATATCATGCTCAGAAGTGGAGTAAAGTGATATAGGTGAATATCACTCATGGAGATAACATTAGTATTTTACTGACCCTTTTTTTTTTAAGTTGTTATGATATAAATCAAGAAAAGTGTGCCACTTGTGATGTAATACAATTTTCCATGAACACTTGTAAAAAAACATGTATTATAGCACGTTTGTTAAAATCCCTGAGGTAAAAATTGGCACCACCCTTGTGGTTACTTGTTATATATTTATAGTGAAAAAAATAAAACATTGTCTTCTCTAAAACCACATGGGCCAGAGGTTTGGTATTTGGCATGTAACATCATATGTTGGTCCCATACCATGTTTTATAAAATCATGCCTCCAGATTCGAAACTAGCCCTGCCCTTGGGGTTGTTTTCCAAATATGTAAATAATGAAAACTTGAAAAATCTTCTCTGACAACATAGGGCTAGCCTAGAGGTTTAGAATTTGTTTTGTAAGATCATATTAATTTCAACAGACATAATGTCAACAATTAATTTCAATCTGCGTAATGTAAAGTATTCCTTTCAACCTTCATAATGTCAAATATTATTGTTAACCTGCAGGATATGAAATATTATTTTTAACACCTGCATTATGTCAAATATTAATTTCAGCAACTTTCCCTTAAGATGACATGTCGGATGATTTGTTCTAGTACTCTCTCATCTCAGTTAAATCTGTTTCATACATCATGAAAAAAAAACACTATAAAATCAGCACTTAACAGCACCAACATGTCTCAGGTGAGCAACATAGGGCCTTTTGGTCCTCTAATTTAAAGTTGGTCCTCTAATTTAAAGAAAGTCAGTTATCTAAGCCACTGTTTCACACTTGATTATCATATAGTACAAGGACTCAAGTTCAAATGTTTATCTACATGTCACAAGGAAGCAATCTTTTGATATCAGAATGGGATGATCTGTTGGCCATTGATTTAAGTGTACTACAAATAAATATTCATGTGACTGTTAACTCTTGTATCAAATACGTAAAAATATCCTACATGCAGTTTTAACTTGACCGCTATCTGGAACACCATGCTTCTATAGATATGATAGAAAGCATGTGAGACACGTTCAATATGACGTATGCGATAAGAGACCATGTTTGTATATATAGGATCTGACATGAGTTGTCATATCATACCTTATTTTATTAAACGAGTTCAGGAATTTTGTGAGTATGCAAGCCTTTGGCGAGCTTACTAACGAATTTCCTGGACGAGTTAAATAAAATATGGTATGATATGACAACGAGTGTCAGATCTTTTTTATCACATGCTTTTACACTAAATAAAATACATTTTAATTGACCAAACAAATGCTGAAAGATCTAAAAGTTGTTTACTATAGTGACGTCATTTCATGTTGATGACGTCATTTCACCAAAATAAAGCCATGCGATTGGTTAGTTATTAATTCTGTAGCCAATGAAAACGCTTAAAAATGTTGTATTACACATGTGTAATATAAAAAAATACGTAATGTCTGTATTACATTGAAAACAAGGTATAGCATGTGATAAAATAATATACGTAACTTTAAATTTATCAAATTTATATCTCAATGCTTTCAGTCAATGACCTACTGGTATGTGGAGCTAAAGGTAGCGACGAATACAAATTGACACCACGTATTGTGATGTGTCGCAAATTGAAATAATTATGGTATCTTAACTCAATTGCATATTACAATTTGTGTGAACAGTCTTGAACATTATTTGAAAATGTTTGGTTAAAAATGGTCTGAAAAGGACCACTGGCAATTTTTAAACATGAATTACACCGATATTAAAGTCAACACAAATTCACATTAATAATGATGCTCTTCAAAATGAAATTGTTTCGTGAAGTTGATGTAAAAAAAATTGTTAATTTTTAATTAGCTTCTTTTAGAAATGTAACTTATAAACACAACATTTATATGTTTTGCAGAGAGTTGTTTGTTTCCTTCCTTGATTGTTTTAGCCTCCCTTGGAAATGTTATTTAAGATTGAATTTAAAAAAAGAATGTTAATGTAAACACCAGTGCGATTGTTTTATATATACAAACTGATTTTGTTTTTACTTAAGACCATACGTTTAAATTTACACCTGTATTTCGCAAGTTTGCCTTAACATCCTAGTCGTGTGACAGATTTTACAATGTACATGTACAGGATGCGAAATTAAATCAAAAAAATAAAATAAAAAAGGAAGTAAAAAAGACTCAAACTAGGAAGATTTAATCAGAAACACAAAAAATGCTTTTAAATACTTAAAAAACAGTTTATCTGATCAATGTCAATGGATGTTTGTTCATCTGTGTAACTCACAAATACTAACTTGACACCATTTTCCATTAACATTTTTCAATAATGAAACACCTCTGCAGTCTTCCTGGTTTATTTGTTCCCGTAACTAAATGAGCCATGCTCTGAAAAAATGGGGCTTAATGCATGTGAGTAAAGACAGTGTAGTCCCAGATTAGCCTATGCAATCTGCACCGGCTTATCAGGGACTGGACTGTCTTCCTAAACTGGTTTTCACCTGACAAGAGACTTTAAACGAAAAATGCCATAAAAGGGGAAAGTGTAGTCCTTGATTATCCTGTGCAGACTGCACAGTCTAATCATGGACACTTTACCCATGTGCATTAAGCCCTGTTTTCCCAGAGTGCTGCTCAAATGTAAAGTTAAATGGAAAGAGTAAATCACAAATAAGTAGTGTAGTGGTATTATCAAACATGCAAAATACTTGTGATTACTTATTGATAAGAGTTTAACCTTCCCTAAAACTTCAGAGTATAAAAAATGTCTTAAATTATGTTGAGAGGTGGAGTAAAGAACCATTTGAACCAACTGTTCTGTAAAATAATGTATTATTGCATAATAAAGAAATTGAAATTTGCAGTGTGAACAGGCAAGCTTTAATCTTATACTAGAAGGCCGACTTCAAATGTTTCTACTTTAAAGCTAACATGCTTGTGCTAGGATGTAACTAGATTTCTTTAAACACTACGCCATAACAAATTGATCAGATACTGGGTATTTGTCGCATTTGACAAGCCTTTAGCCTTTAGAAAAATGGAAAAAAAAAGGGCATTTGCTTGGTCCATTTTACTTTGCACTCACTATTTTTATGCTCCCCATATATATATATATGGGGGAGCATAAAGTCGCCGCTTCGTCTGTCCGTGCATGTGTGCGTGCGTGTTTTTTGTCCTGGCTATTTCTCAGCAACTTATTACGGGAATTCAATGAAACTATGGGAATCTTCACTACCAATGGGAGATGTGCATATTATCAGCAGATTCTGGTCAGATGATTTTTCACAGAGTTATGGCCCTTTGAAATTTTTTCATAAACTGTACATATAGCGCAATTTTTCTTGTCCATGCTATTTGTCAGCANTGTATTGTGGTCAGGCTGTGTCTGGCTATCAGCTTAATGCATGGTCATTTAAATTGTTTATGCCCCCGGTAGGGTGGCATATAGTGATCGCACTGTCCGTTTGTCTGAAATTCGGTCACACTTTGCGTTTAGGTTTTGGGTTTAGGTTTTGAATTATTTTTTTATTTTTTTCAAAGCGGCGCAGTAGGGGGAATTGTGTTACTGACAAACACATCCCTTGTTTTGCTGGTTTTTGCACTTAAGGCCACATTTTTTATCAATGATGAAACTTGGTCAGAATGTTTATCCTGATAATATCTAGGCTGAGATTGAATCTGGGTCACAAACGACCAACTAGGTCACTAGGTCAAATCTAAGAAAAACCTTGTTACAACTCTAGAATTCACATTTAGAACTCGAATCTTGATGAAACTTGGTCGGATTCGTAATCTGTAAAGTATCTAGGCTGAGTTTGAATCTGGATCAGTTGCAACCAACAAGGTAAAATAAAATCTTAGAAAATCTTTGTTTCAATCTGATGAAACTGTCCGATTGTTATCTTGACAATATCAAGGCAATGTTTGAATCTTGGTCAAATGGGGGTCAAAGGGGTACTTGAACTTAGATGATAACTTCAGATCCATTGTGGCCCTCTTGTTTATATGAATTATAGTTTAGCATACTTATTTTGATCATACACTGTTTAATTTTATGCCCCCGAAGGTGGGCATGTAGTGATTGCACTGTCTGTCTGTCCGTCCGTCCGTCTGTCCGTATGAAATTCCGTCACACTTAAACTTTAAAGTTTGTGTTTAGGTTTCGAAAAATGTGGAAAAAGAGGGCATATGTCATCCTATGTTTGTTTATATAATAAACTGAACTTGTTTGGAAGGAATGTTAAACAAATATGTACACAATATTTGTCTCATTCAGTGCTTTTCTGTTGCGTCTAATTATATTGGTAATGGAGTAAAATATTTTTATTTTATACTGCTCTCGCTCGTTTTTGACCCAAATTCTGTCAAACATTTGATCAATTAGTTGTGGCCTTATCAGATAGACAGACAGACAGACAGACAGACATACAGACAGTTTTTTCAGACTTATACAAAAGTACATCGTCTTCATACTTACATATACACATGTTTTCTGTCACGTAAATAGGTATAACAACATAATATTACATTACATAGCAGTAGTCATGTAAGAATACAAATACAAATAATAACAATCAATGGCAAGAACAAGTAGGTTCTGTCAAGGCGGTACTGAAATTTATTAAACAACATTATTAAGAATGTATTTCTTATAACAAAAGCTTCTTTTACATATTTACAAACTTTAGAAATTAGAAATTATCATGCTATAAAAAACGTTTAAGCTAATCTTATTTTTAAATAAAGGATAAATTGTTGCATCATGCTTCTATAATGCTTGCAGGCGGTATGCTGCCAGGACATGAGGCACTGCTGTCCGCAGGGTTTGAAGTGTGATCTCCAACGCCAGGCCTGCATCAATGGAGATACGGCCATCCCTTGGTCGGAAAAACCGGATACAATCATAATTACCTATGGTAAATATGTGCTGATATTATTGATATAATAAAGACACACACAGCAGTTTGTTATTCAAACTCTGAGCAGCAGTACTTATAACAATTATATCAAGCCAGTTCATAGCAAGGGTAAACTCTGTATTGAGATGCGATAGGCTATTAAAAAGCGAGTATATGTGACTAAATTTACTTTCTCTTACTTTCATCACGTTTTCATTCTCACATAAAACTGTTTCGACGTCAACGTTCACAAAAGCTCATATTTACTTTATTTAATCATGTACGCATTGGGGTGATATAAGGGTATTCATTTTGTTTCATTGCGAGTTTTAAGCCATTACTTAATAAAACAATAAGCTAGCATGAACATATCTTTAAACAAGTTTTATTGTAGTTGAAAATCCTGGTTATAAGATTGGTATATGGCAAAAAGTTGTTCTCGTCAATTGAATGGTCGATAAACTAGGTCAATTAATTTGCAGTGACCAAACGTTATTGAACTTTGGTTACAACATGTACATCAAGCTTGCATTAAGACCTTGCATGTGGTTGTTTCAGAGGGTAGTTGGTTCAACGTAAAGATAGGAAAACAGTTTCCGCGCAATTAATTATGTCAAGATTACCTTTACTTTACATAGAAATACAGTTTTCATAAAATAACTTGAGTTCGGCAGTCTTTGAAATTTGTATTTAAGATTGCTAGTCCATCAGGTTTGTTACCTAACAATTTTGACTAGCTCGATATTATAAGGAAAAGACAACGAAAGTGGAAATGGGGTACCTGATTGGAATAAGGTAAAGATTCCAGCATATTTTCACCGATTACTTCATATAAGTTAAAAAGTTTAAACGAAGTACAACATTCATAAGTAATCGGCAATTTTAGCCTGGCTTCATGGGAAACAAAAGACAATTCATTCCTAAGCGGGCATTTCCACTTTGCAAATTGAATGTATTCTTTTTGGACAAGAAAATCATAACTCTCCGGTATGTCATTTAACCTGGTGATTCCATTGCATGTCAAGACTACCGGTAGGTGCTTAATGACGTTTTCTAATGAAATCCAATCCAAAATGTGGTTGCAAATAAATGCTTTGTTTATTTTTCAGGC
>VMBQ01013244.1:0-17006 GCA_007657795.1 Dreissena rostriformis
GTAGCAACGTATTACGAACTGTCTTCGAATTTTGTAGACGGCCTGGAACGGGGTTAATACGGGAGAGGTGTTTCAGAACTTTGAGCATACTCAAAATTTTCTTCCGATCATCCCGTTCTACAATTAAACGTGGTAACAAAGTACTGGAAACGGAATGGAACTGCCTTTGAACGAGTTACCACTGCACAACGAAAACAGAAGAACTGCGTTCGAACGTGATCGAACTTTTTTCTTTTGGGGTTCCTGGCTAGATGCTTCATCTTCGTCCGATATTTGACTACCCGACCTGCACGCAGATCCATCATCTGAAGCTACCGGAGACACAGCGCGCTCCTTTTTATTTTAAGTTTTGGCAGATTCAGGAAATGAGAACTGGCAGGAACGTGGTCGGTTTTATAATCGCCGTGCAGGACGTGGCTGCAACTACGTCCTAAACGTACTATGATCGTAGTAGGACGGAGTGAGAACTGCCTTTGAACGAGTTACCACTGCACAACGAATAAAAAAGAACTGCGTACACACGTGATCGCACTGGCTGAGGACTGGCTCGGTCTGATTGGAAACGGTATACCAACGGGGATAATGGGAAAATTGACCCGATTTGAACTGGATAAAGACGGACTGGCAACGGGATAGGACGGGATAGCACGTAGCGCTAACTGTGTATGAACGTCATGCAATCATATTGTAGAATTTTTGTTAACCAAAACTACACGTTCAAGCAAGTTCACATCCCGTTCTGCATTTTTTTCAGAACGTGGTCGAACTGTCTAAGAACGTGCTTGGTGTAACTGGTGCTTTTAGCAATAAATCATCTGCTGATCCAGACTTTTATGCTTTGTCATTCCTTCTGCCCCTGTTGTTGTTGTTCTGTTCTGTTTACCATTCGTCCGCTATGCTGAGTGACAGGATGTAAACAAACAATTTTAAGATTTAAACACTAATTAACTGACACTATTCATCCATAAACCTAGGTAAAGAATTCATGGTGACAAAATGTGTCCCGTATACTGGATGACTTCTCTTGTTCAAATCAGGATTAAGCAACGTTTAAAAAGTGTTTACTATGTTGTTAAACACACACACACATACAGTCGCAAATATAGCCGGTCATATATAAATACAGTTAAGTTCCAAAACTGTTTAGGTATTTTTTCAATAATAAGTAGTCGTGGTTATTTTGAGGGACGATGGTTTATTTTTGAGGACAATAAATATAGTTTATATCGTGCTATACTTATGCATAACTAACTGCGTACTTATTTTGCCTTTGTTCATGATCGTGGTTAAGCCAAAAAAGTCTGTTACTAAATAATATTGCGTGTTATAACATTGGGTTTTGCGTAATTTACACACCATATCGCGCGACTGGCAAAAATAAAATAAAAATAAACACACCTAAGACAGGACGATAAATGAATCATGAATTCCAGTACACATGTACCAATTGCAAAATTGGTGGTTAATTTGTAGAATGAAGCCTTATGTGTTGATTTTTACTAGATGGTGATATTCAAAAAGGGACGATTTGTCATTAACATATTCTAGTGATTTTTTTTTTCCAGAAAGATACCTAAATTCCAAATGAACCTCAAATATATGTGTGCATATCAGTATGGTCCCTTGCTTTTTTTTCCCAGTATTCTGATTGCAAACCTTTTTAAGAGTCCCAAGGTAAATACTTGTAATGTCCATATAACAATGTTCCGAATAACGTGGCAATATGTCGTTATTAAACGTTTACAAATATTTTCGTAAATTAAGAATCTCACATCCGGGATTCAACTGCACTCATTTCATCGTACCGTTCTTTCCTGTTCCGCCAATGCGCATCCCAGCGAAGTTCAATTCTAAAAGTCAATACTAATTTCGTCGTTAGAACAAACCGACATCAAGGCTCTTTCCTATAAAATATAAGAGTCTCGCTCTGTGAAAACGGGGCTTAATGCATGTGAAGGCCGCAAAGGCTAATCAGGAACGACACTTTTCGTTTATATGTAATTTTTCGTTTAAAGCAAGTATCTTCTTAGCGAAAATCCAGTGTACTGGACTGCACAGGCTATTCTGGGACGCCATTTTTGCGCACATGCATTAAGCCCCCATTTCCCCAGACCGCAGGTTATATTATTATATTTATTGAATATGAAACGCACTTCGTGACCGAATTTTCGCCTCTCATTATCAACAATACATATTTAGGTTTGAGTGTGATACCGCCGTAGCTGATACAGAAATGTTACGCAGATACACCGGTTTTAGCCTCGATTCTACGCCGAACCTTTGTTTGAACCGAGGGTTTACCAGACCGTCGGTACACTGTTAAGGATAATTGTGAACGTAAAGCGCAGTTTAACCCACTCGTACTTGTGTCAGTATATTTCGCACAAAGGGAATGAAGGTATGACGCACGAGCAGTCGTTCTGTAAACTATTGTGCTTCCACATATGTAGGTAGGTAGGTAGGTTTTAATGTCTACTTCGACCCCGTGGTTTGCTGTTATCTGAAACTAGAATGCTACTTTCCGGGTATTATCTAACGTTCATATTAGGCGTCTCGTGGGGATTTAAATACCATAATCTAGAACCCACCATATGTCGCTTTTTAGCTTACTGGCACATTGTTTCAATTATTCATACACAATGGACTGGTTACAATGTGGCATTTTTTTACAATTCTATGCCCAATGCCAGGGTAAATTTGTAGTGACTGACTGCAGGGTTTAAGTGTCACACGCGTTAGTGTTGTAGTGACGGAACACAGCTAAGATCAAAACACAAGGTGGCATTTTTTCTACAATTCTATGTACATTGTTACGGTTAATTCAATACGTGCTGACTGACTGTTAGAGCTCTGTGTTAGTAACCTTGCGACAAAAAATAATGTTTTGGTAAGACTATAAAGGTTCAATTGTCAGCTATCAGCTATTTTAGTGTCCTATTGACCAAACACAGCTTTAAAACAAACAAGTCCTAATTCAAATCTCATTGACGCTGTCAAATACACACGGGGTTAAGTCATCATGGCGCGACAAATATGGAAACGCTTGCAAAATACTGATGCACTCGAGGTACCATGAAATGACAAAAACATAGATATTTCTGTGTCAGAACGGTCAAAAAAGGGTACGGGATTAAGCCAACTGTCAGAAGCAGGAATATTATAATATATATCTGGGTTCGCAACTGTCAGTCACAAAGAATTGGTTCGTCTGCAAATCTAAAAAAAAAACAAACACAAACATTAATATGAATCAAATCTCAACGACTATCAAGGGCAGCTTGGAAGCTATAATGTTTGACCATACCACGTATTCGTTTATATAAACAAATGCTCAAAAGCAGATGTGATATTAATTACTTTGGAAAACAATAATTGGTAACACAATTTCTTATACAACACAAAATAATAATATTCCCATTAATATATATAGAAAAAAGTGGACGGCATTAACGCTTTCTGAAATATATAGAATGATACAGGTATGTGTGTGCATTAAAATCGTGCGATTCATCGAAGACTATGCAAACACCAAGAAAGGCTAATGGATTGGAGGCCATTTAGTATCGGTGAATCAAACTGACCAGTACGGTGAAAAGTGCAAGAAAGTCAGGTTCAATAACCACATTATTCCACAAAATACCCTATATTGCAATGTCATATGAATCAAATATCATCGAACATGAGAAATTGGAAACCTTAGGCCGTTAAACCTTGTCAATAAAGCCCCAAGCTATTGTTCGTTGGTTTTAATGCGTTTGCCTATAACTGAGCTACAGGTCATTGCCTTCTCATATTTTCAAATATAGTCTTACAAACTTCCATCTCACCATGTACCCACATTACAAATTTAAATTTTATAGCATACATCATTAACATATATGTTATGTAAATTAAAATCGAATATATTATACATTGCGTACTGAAATAATAACACATTGTGTCATCAATGTCTGCGTTTTTNGGAAATACAAAAAAAATATAACAGTTAAATCGACAAATAAAAAGCATTTGATCAGGTTTTAAGAAATAAGGTTTACATTGGTTCATCGTGGGCACTGAATGACTGCTAGCGAGGAAACCGAGAGACTGTACCTAAACACCTTGTACTCGTTCTTTATTACAGGTCTTGTGACGAAGCAATTATCGACTTAGAAGAGGTGATCTCACAGGCGGTGAGAGAGGCGAAATGCATACAGGGGGTTTTCAAGTGCTCCAGCGTCCTTGAGCAGTAAGTATTTATAAATAGTATTTTTTATTGCATATGTGTTTATATTCTAATATTTGGAGTTGATTTAATTAAATGTCAATACTTATATTAATGGAGTTGCAAATATAAGGCTATAACATTTCGGTTCATTTCGATAGGTGTTTGAAATGTTTATGCTTTAACGAGCTGCCCTGGCGTAATCCTTAATCTTGATTGACCGTTTATGTTTTCAGTTCCCCGGAGCTGGTTGCCTTGTGCATCCTGCCAGAGGAGCAAAGCAAGGACATCTCGGCGCACATTCAGCAGAAGTTGATCGAGGCATACTGCTGGGAGAACGACATCAGAGTGGTTAACCTCCAGGAGAAGGTCCTGCACGGCCTTGCGAAGGTCAACAGAAAAAAGGATCAATCTGCCACCGATCTGACCTGCGTCTTATTGACCACTGTGCCATGCGACGCCAGTATCAATAATATCGATGATAGTGATTTCAACAACAACAACAGCAACAACATCGGTTGACCGTGACTTATCAACACGCATGCATTTAATGGTAGGTTTCAAATAGTTTTATTGCTTTTCTTTTCTTTCTGGTTTGTTTTGATTTTAAATATTCGATACGATATGAATGTAAGTTATTATTTCTTGCCTAAGTACATGAGTCGTTGAATTTTATTTATTATACATTTTATAACACGTGTCAATGAAAACTTATGTGATTTCTCTTTGTCTCTTTTCAGGGTATCCCAACCCATTTTCATCACCAACACGAACAGCAGCTGTTGCTAGTCAATACCGGCAACAGATGGCATCAAGCGTGTGTGATCTGCATCGAGGGCGGATCTGACGTACTTCGATCGCTCTTCTAATCAGCAGTGGGGACTTAAGTAAAGCCTCCTGATGCAATCGACAGCATCGCCAGTTAACTGAATTGGTTCACCGGAAAACCGTTCGTTGCAACGCAGCGGCGAAGTTACGTAGCCTGGACTATGGCGTTAACTTGGATATTAATATATCACGAAGGATTATCAACATCATTAGTATCAAAAACATGTTAATAACATTGAAAAGGCGCATACGAATGTGGATGAACTTTTGGAGTCATGGACAAAGTGAAGTTGTTGTGTACGAAATTGTGAAGCGATTGCAAGGGAACAGTTATCTCATGTGACTCTTGGTTGATTTTCTCGTGCATGAAATTATCGGGGACTTTTATCACGAGTGCTTCAGAGGTCAACAAATTATCACATAACACATACAACGTGGCTCACGAATTGTCATTCGTTCACTGTTTGTACTTGACACCGTGTGATACATAGAACACTGACTCATCGCGCCGGGATTACCAGTGCATTGTTTAACCACATGACTGTCATACCGTGTGTACTTGCGGCGTAGACTCGCGCCTCTTGCATGACCATGCTAGTTATTTGAAGCACGTGATTATGTTTTATTGGCAATACTCGCATAAGAGCTTATGTTATGAGTTTATGCATTAATTATTTTTAAGAACATATACAAAACTGAACAATTGTTTTTCTGTAACAACGCCCCTAAATCTATGTCGAATTTGTACATACTTACATATGTTTGAATATGGTCTAAACATCTGCATGTTGTATATAACTGCCTGCTTTGATTAAAGCAATTGAAACTTGACAATCTGTTCTTATATGTCCATGAATTCAAAAAATTGCTCACATTCTTGAACAAAGCCCGCAAATATTTGAACGCATTTAACCACAAGTCGAACCGAAGGGTACACTCCTGTTTTAAGATTGCTCATATCGCGTGAAGAACAATGTACTCACCGTTTAGCTTTGCAGTACAGAAATCGATAAAAGGTTGGAATGTGCTTGTACATTTCCTGTCGAAAAAATAAGCATAGGACGACAATTAGACAATTACTCGTACACATGAATGCTACTTTGCTTTAACGTTAATTATTTTTAATTATTAAGGACCTGTATAAAAATTACTATCCGTTGTGAATAATTCAGGAAATATTTACAACGTTAGCTATACATTGCAATCAACATGGGTAGACAAGTATAAAGGCAAATGTGACTTCCGGACGAACTACGTTATGCACTACAAAACGTTTATAACATTGTTTGCAGTTCACAAAAACTTATTCTTTGCAAAATGAAGCACATTTAAAAGGATTACCTGTGTTGTTTTTGACATATTACCAACAGACGATATATCCATAAATCACGATTATCTTAATTTGAAAAGCAGTAAAAAGCATGTATTAAATATGCATTTGTTTCAAGAGGGCAATATTCACGAAGTGAAAGAAATACTAGCATGGAAAAGGTCAGTTGAGGCAATTGACCTACTGCTACATGCCGGCATGAAAACACATCAACTGAATATTTTTCCAAGAGGACACCTTTCACGAAATGAAAGCAACGCCATCGGAAATGCTAAAAATAAGGGCCATTTACCTACGGTTACATGCAGGCATTACACACATTAACTGAATATTTTTGCCTTATATAAAGAGGACACGTTTCACGAACTGAAATAAATGCTAGCATGGAAAAAGTCACTAAGAAAGATAAAATATATTCACGAAGTGAAAAGGTCAGTTAACCCTTTTAGCGCTGGAACCGAATTTTAAAGGCCTTTGCAAACAGTTTGGATCCAGATAAGACGCCACAGAACGTGGCGTCTTATCAGGATCCAAACTGTTTGCTATTTTGATAGTTTTCTTTGAAAAAAAAAATCGAAAAAAATGCTCATTTTAGAAATTCAGCAGACGACATTTGCGCAGACAACAAATTTCCCAGCATACAAAGGGTTAAGGCCATTGACCGACTGTAACATGCAGGACAAGAAGCTCTACCACTCATGTAAAGCGATCTATATTAGTCTAGGCTAGTTTGTTGTACTTTGGGTTGTCAAGGTTTATACCAGCTGATACTTTGGTACAAAACTCGAAGATAACGTTATAAAATACACGGAGTTCAGAAAATAAGTTTTGCATCAGTATTGGATCGAGATACATGTAACAGTAACTGCGTGTAATATCTTATAACATAACTAAGATGATTTCGGCTTTCTTATATGGCCGAAGTTTATGCAAAAAAAAAGTAATGTAATGGTAAAACAGAAATTTCACGGTAAATGCAAGACACGATGTCTTGTCATTTGAACTCCTTTTCAGACCGGATACAAGAAACTCGATCGGTTGCATTTAATTTGAAGGGCTCTTTTCTGTAAATGACATTGCTGGTTTTTGTACTAAATGCTTGCCTTTTCAAATATAATTTGTGTTTGGGGAATATTGCGAACTAGAATTGTAATTGTGTTTGCGTCATGTTTTGTTTCATACTTTCCACAAACAGAAGAGCATTATCTGTCTCGAAATCAGAAACCGAATCTATAAATGGGACGCCTCTATCAGGTTGGCCATAACAGGGACTTTTAGTATTTAAGTAATTTGAAACTAACTTCCTTGAAGGGAATACTTAGGAGATTGAACGGTTTATAACACCCTAAGTTTTGTGTTCATGTAAATAAAAATTTTGGCATACATGACCACTACGAACACTTTAAATATTAGTCAGCTGAACATACTCATGCCCTTAGAAGGTTTAGTGGTCATTTACACTGACCAGACTGATGAAATAGGACGTGTTACTTGACTTTTGTACCATCGATATCGCACATCTAAATGAAGTGTCATTGTCTTGACCACGATTTCCACTGACCATTACTGAGACCATTGCCCTGTGACCGATATAATTAAGCCTCGTTCTGGAAAAACGGGGCTTAAAATGCATGTACGTTAGGTGTCATCCCAGATTAGCCTATGCAGTCCGGACACTTTCCGCTTTTATGAAATTTTTCGTTTAAAGGAGGTGTCTTCTTATCGAAAATCCAAATAAGGCGGAAGGTGTCGTCCCTTATCGGGACTGCACAGGCTAATCTGGGATAACACTTTACGCATATGTATTAAACCCAGTTTTCCCAGAACGAGGTTATACAATTCTGACATCAATATAAAGCAATTGGTGTTAAACACAGTGCATGAATGCCGACTTTTAATACTATCTATGTATACAGCTGTTAACATTGTATGTTATACTTAACCAAAGTGATAGTATTTAGCAATCGTGATACATCGACTATTTCCGGAATCCTCCTCAAGATTGGTCGTCTGCTGAACCAGAGTTAGTATGTAGGCGGTACTTCTGCGTACTGTTGTGCACTGCTTTAAAGCCTCGTTCTTTGTTATATCTTGTTGGTGTGAAGTCAGTAACTGAAACAAGCTAAGCAGATCGGAGACAGCTCGTTGAATGTGTCTGAACAACAGACGGCTGGAATATCTCTGAGTGTGTATTGATCACCTACAGATGTTTTATGCCGAATAACGTAACCTTGAAATCGGGCTACGTGCGATAGACAAAAATATACACTACATTGAACTCCATCATTCTAGATATGAGCCTCGCTCTGTGAAAAGGGGGTTTAATGCATATGCGTTATGCATGTGCGTAAAGTGTCGTGCCGGATTAGCCTGTGAAGTGCGCACAGGCTAATCAGGGATGACAGTTTCCGCCTAAACTGGATTTTGGTCAAATACTTCAAACGAAATATACAATAAAAGCTGAAAGTGTCGTCCCTGATTAGCCTGTGCGGACTGCACAGGCTAATCTTGGACGACACTTAACGCACATGCATTAAACCCACTTTTCACAGAACGAGGCTAATATATTAGTTTGATGTTGACTGAAACAATTACTTTTACCAATAATACTCATATAGTCATTATTATACATGTATGTATGCATATAACAGTGAACAGCGTACCTATAATTCGCGTCAAATAATTATGTTTAAAATGATGTTCACGTTTTAACTACCGGGTACCTCTAACTTTTCGATGTATAACAATATCATTTCTATGGTCACATTTGACATTTTACAATACAATACAAATTGCAATTTTCAAACAACGTAAATGCGTGTGTATACGTATCATTTACTAGTATCTGACATGGAATTTTTATTTGGTTTGAAAATTATGAAATTGCACCTCACATGGTTGAATTCATAACACAATACTTAACAAAATAGTGCACCCATCAAAACATGGTTTTATTCAATCATTTATGCAATCTTAAACTGGTAAAAAAGCATTTTGCACTTTTCTTGTGCGACCTATTTTAAAAATCCTCTTCGCGATACATTATTAAAGCAAGCTGTTTACTATGCTCAGACGAAAATACGAGGCAAACCTAAAATAATACAAAGAAACCTAAGGAAGAACATGCTATCATTAAATATTGAAGCCCCCAATAGCCTTCTTGTTGGTAATTGTGTACGTAACATTGTGATGTTTATGCATTTAAAAGTGCTGAAACGTGGACATTACTGAAACATTACCCTAAAGGCACCAACATCTCATCGACTTATAATAAACACGCTTGCCATTAATGAGTTTTAATATAAAAGGTTCGACTCTCATGGTTACTTTTACCAATGACGTATTTTATTACCATGCGGAATGACAACTCTGTTGTTAATTTTACGCGTAGTCAATATTCTATTTGAGTTATTAAAGATTCTATATTCGTACACGCCTACATCTTAATGATACTATAGACGATTTCCGTAATAGATTTTATGTCAGTGAGATATGAAAAGGGAAAATGAAACATCGACACAATTAACTATATTTGATTGACATGCTTCGCATTTTGTATGTCCCCCAGTCTATACTGGGGGACATATTGTTTTTTGCCCTGTTTGTTTGTTGGTTTGTTTGTTGGTTTGCTACAACTTTAACATTTGCAATAACTTTTTTAATATTGAAGATATCAACTTGATATTTGGCATGCATGTGTATCTCATGAAGCTGCACATTTTGAGTGGTGAAAGGTCAAGGTCAAGGTCATCCTTCAATGTCAAAGGTCAAATATATGGGTCAAAATCGCTCAAAAGGGGACATAGTGTTTCACAAACACATCTTGTTTAATAAATGTAAACGAGCAGATGTCTGCAAAAATATATTAATATTTTTTTCATGTCTTAAAACAATTCAATTGATAAACGACTGACCAGAACGGTTAATGTTTGTATCGTTAATGTCTACAGTTATCGCTTGGAGATGATAATGAAGTCTAAACTACACGTTTTGCAAATCCGTGTAAAAAACGAACCGATTTAGAACACTACGTTGTAGTTGCAAGTTCGAAAGTTGTGCGGAATTCAAAGATTCACAGAGTTTAGGCCTACATCAGGATTGATACATCTAGGTTCAGTTTTCGAAGCAAAGGTATAAATGTCACAGATTGGTTGGGCATGACTTTCATAGGTTTGGAATTGTAGCCCCAATGATGACACAAAGAATAAAAGATACATTGTTTGGCAAATGCATCGGCGTTATCCGAGTGGAATTCCGTAATCCTAAGAAATGAAGGTAAAATGTTTAAGACATTTGACAAATTATCTATGAACATAAACACATAGATCTGCGCAAAGATCTTCCAAACACACTGCAAAAGGTTCTTGAATTGGAACTGTCCTTTCGGTGCATCGTGCTAAATAAAAAGTGTAAAGATTCACCGAAGCGCCACGTTGTTCGTTGCATAAAACCTACTGCATTATGGTTCTAAGAAGAACGAATATTACAAATTGGCCGTTGGTAGGCATGCATATATTTGTGTCATGAATTATTTTATGACACTCTTTAATAGGTTTGCAACCGTTATACCATTTAACTCAAAGAGTTCATGTTTAAAACTATAGCAGTGTGTTGTTTAGGCCGTTGGTAGCAGGCAGCTCTTTTCGACAATAATTATTGGCGATAATTTAAATGGTCTGTAACCGTAATACCAATTTAGTTCCAGGAGCACATTTTAGAAACTAGAGAATTGTGTTGTTTCAACGTGACAACCACGGAGACGTCAGTGTCTCAAATATCGGTGAGGTGCAATCGGACACGTTATCACTCCATTTATCAACGGTGTTTATGGAGAATGTAATCAGCGTTGCTTTTATTAACGTTTCGAATATATCTACCCAATAAAGTGTGTATTTAATAATTTATTTTTCGAAGTGCTTCACGTGATATCAATTCAAGGCTATGTATGCCAAGGTAGAAGTCATTTAAAACTACTTTTGAGACCATACGTGTGTTTTATATCTAAAAAAAACCCTGATAAACAACATCATTGATAAATGTGAACATACATGTGCAGTTTTCAAATGGTTTATTGTAAACAAATTGCCGTTTAATGGAGAAAGAAAGCAAAGAAATGTATAATAGCTTCATTCAAAGAAAAGGTGTTTCTTAATCCATCTGATTAATATGCTTATATCATTAAATGACGATGACAATATAAAATCGTCAGAATAATTAGCTCATTTTCTGCTAGATGTATGCCAATGTCAATAAAATCGCCAATGACCTAGTACGTGATTATTCTAATCTAACAGCAACGGGAAGAGGTTTCTGTCCTATTGCCCTCATTGTTCTCCCCGCTTTGGTCGGTGAACTTGTTGCACTTAGTGCAGGACTAGGTCTGAAGACCCGTTTGCAAAATTGGGTTGGGATATTTCCTCACTTGATGTGAGTTATATAGTTCCTATACATGATATAACTTTCTCACAGCAAAACACATACAACTGAATACCGTTTTTATCATTGCATGTAGTTTCATTGAAGAGATTGTTAGAGATATATGATACTAATAACATAGACCCGTTTAAGTTAACGTAATATGGACCACTGCTATTCGTGCTTTATACCGGAACTGGTAAGGTCAGTGGTATGTGCGTAGTGTTTGGGAAATAACTAAGTCACATGGTAACAAAATCAAAATATTCTTAAGATTGCTTCGTTAATACAGCTAGATGAGACTCATCGCGTACAAGGTCATAGGCGATTTTATTGACTTTGNAAATGTTTGTACAATCCTTTCAAACCTAGTTTTGAGAAAACTAATAAGTTATTTTTTTTTGCAAATAATGTCTAAGCATATATATATATTACTTTAAATTTGTAATACTTTCATACATGAGATATTGAATATGTCATATTCAGTCACTCTGTCTTATACAGTGAATGCAAAATTGTAACACTGTTTTTAATGTCAATTGTATACATGAATGTGTCAATTATTATAAATGAACATCATCTTTCTCCTACAGTCACTGTGCCTTAAACACTATAATGTCATTATTATCCCTCATTCCAACAATGAGTGAGCCAGTGCGCTTACTGTAGTAGAAAGATAGCGGACAAGTCACACCATCTCTCGAAGTGACCACCTCTGACAGTTTCTGTCTGCCATCTTTATCCACTTGGAGGACTGTGTTGGAGCTCAATCCACATACCAGAACCTGTCCGGAGTCTGTCACATGGATACCAGGTAGGTAATACACGGCGCACTTTCCCCAGTCCAGTGCAGGATCAGTGAGTGTGGAGATCACTTTGCCATCCCTGGACAGTGTTACCAGCTGGTTCCTGGAAGTATTGGCTACATATATCCTGGCTCCATCTGGACTCACTGCACAGCTGGTAACTGTGGTATGGAAGACAGTGATGATGAGATGGTGTTTATATATGGAAACGATGGTCATGATATAAAAAGTAGTAAGGTCTAATGATCTTGTAATGTTATAAAGCCCAGTTGTCGTGTAATATTAAATACATACATGAAACACTTAATAAAATTAACGAACATGAATAAATATACATACAAGCACTCTTTAACTTTTGACTTATAGAATTAGTAAAGTAAATGTCAAATATAAATACCAGTTGTATTTTGAATATGATATGCTGTGGTTCTCTATTTTGATACATTGGTTAAGTGATTAAAGTTGGAAATACTTATCAAAGACATATATGTATAACTTCAATTTATAATTGTTAAATTATTATGATAAAACATACTTTCTTGGATTTGCAAATAATCTTAGTTTGTGAATATGCATAAAGAAGTACATTTTGGAACTTGGTTCAATATGTTCAGCTTAATATTTACAAAACATACATTTGTTTAATAAGATTGCTGGTATATGAACTCCTTGATTTCAATGACAGTAGAAGCATGAGTCTTAGAAGTTTGGAAAGTTAGAATAATGGTAGTGACAATTATTAATTACCTGAATGGTCACCTGATGCATCTTCATACATCTTTCTCTCCAGTCTTCCGTCCATCGTATAGCGATACAGAGCTGTACGATCTGTAACATACAGGTTACCCTGGTGATGGGCAATACCCATGCAGTCATGTTGGAGCTTCAGTATCCTGTCCTTTATCAACTGACCATTGGTCACTCTGATGAAGTGGACCTCACTGCCACCATGCACAGTAACAGCCACCAGACTGGAGTCAATACTGCACATGGATTTTGGACTTTTAGGCAAGCCACAGTGGTCCACCACCTTGTAGGTCTGATCAAGCAGCTTCACATTATTGTTCCACAAGTCTGTGATGAGGAGTTCTCCAGTAGCTGTCTCACAGATACATGATATAGTGCAATCATAACGATCATTCTTTTCTTTCACCGGATACTTCTTGCTACTCTTTACTCTGATGACTTGGTTTGGATCACATGTCACTGATGGTTTGTTCACATCACTTGGTTGGTGTTGTTGGCTGGATACTGTGTTGCGAGCTGTAGGCTTTTCTTGTCTGGTGACTGTTTTCTGTTTAGTGCTTTCAGCAGTTTGTAATTGTTTCGCTTTACTGAGTACTTGTCCCAACCCTGAGAGGGTGGACAGGGTTTGTTGAATGGCAGTATCAGGGTTAAAGGTTAGTGTCATCTCATTCTTTGTTGTGATGGCTTTTAAAATTGCTTCTGTCTTGAGGGACTGGTCACGGCATTTTCTGTATTTGATAAAACGCAATGCTTCACTTTTGTCTTTTCTTCCGAGCCAATCTTCTTTTAAGCATGTTATATTTTTGATAGACCTAGTGCAGTTTTCGATGTCAGTTTGAATAGATGTCTTCATCGTGGCCAGCAAGGTGTCCAGTGCCTGCTTAGTATTCATCTCCAGTTTATCCAAAGAATCATTAATTGTCTTCCGGAAAGCATTGATTTCTGCCAGAATTTTCCTGTAAGAATTCTCAAGTGACTTCATATTTTCCTCAAAGTCATCTTGTTTTTTGTATCAGCTGCCGGTGTTGTGTATCAAACGTTGCTGACAACTGCTTGAAGTCTCCTTTTTTATGGAGGTCTTTCACTTTGTCAGCTATTAGTGCAACATGACTGCATTTCCTGCAAAAACAAAGCAACATTACGTCATGTATGTGTTTTTTTCCAAGCATTCTTAATATTTCTAGATACACAATTTATTTTAATTATAGGATTTTAACATGAAATATATTTTTTTAAATTAGTTGGCTGTATGTTTTTAACTGTATTAATTTACATAAAATAGTCCCGATCACATTACCACATGCTTTGGTATTCAAACATGTTCATTATCTACAGTTCACATGTGAAAAGAATATCAAAAGGAAATTTCTGAATGGATGAAATAGGGTTATTCTTTTTATGCCCCCGAAGGTGGGCATATTGTATTTGCAGTGTCTGTCTGTCCGTTCGTCTGTTCGTCTGAAATTCCGTCACACTTAAAGTTTAAACTTTGTGTTTAAGTTTCGAAAAATGTGGAAAAAGGGGGCATATGTCATCCTATGGTGACAAGCCTTGTTCCAACCGGCATTATAAAGTATTGATCAACATAGTTTATTTAAGATTATTGACTTGTGTAATTTTTGTGAAATTGTCATGTCAGGCACTTTTAATTGCAAACTTGTTGAATTACTTTGATTACATGTTTTACACTCAAAACATTCAGGCAAAATAGCCTCATTATTGAAATAGAATCCAGTTTAAAGTACGGTAATTGTATTAAATTGCCAGTTTGACATGCCTTTAACATCTAATTACACGATCTTCAAGCAGTAGTCCAGAAATATTAACTGTTAATAATTATTTATTATTAATTTCTTTGCTATCAGATTTTCATAAATTGTGTCTTTGCTTTGGAAAAGTATCAAACAAAATTAAAGATCTTAAAATTCTACAAAAGAAATACTTTAAAAAAAGGCAATTTATATTGATACATTTTCAGATAGCATGCTCAAAATAAAAAAGAGTAACAAGATGATCTACTAAAAAACCTCTCAGATCCCGTAACATGCTTTATGTTTTATGTTTATCATAAGTAGCGCAAATAGTGTATTCATGCTATGCATATAAAGATCTTTAACATAGGTGTGTGAACAGCTTGTGTCTCCATTGAAGGTGAATTAGTGTTACTGTTTTTTGCAAGCCAAGTGAACTTGCGTAACAAAAAGTTGTTGTATTATATATTAAATTTGAGATGTTTTGGAAGTTCATGTATATATTATAAAATTAATACATGTCTTTAGTTAATGATACTGTATGTCTCCAATATTTTTTATACTCTTGGTAATGGGGACTATATAGGAGTCACTTTGTCGGTCTGTCCGTCGGTCTGTCTGTCTGTCCTAAAATTTCATCCGATCTTCATCAAACTTGGTCAGAAGTTGTATCTAGATGATGTCTAGGTCAAGTTTGAATATGGGTCATGCCTGGTCAAAAACTAGGTCACGGGATCACTTAGTGCGTTTTAAATCGAAAGTTTGACCGGACCATAGCTATGTCATTTATCGTTAGATTTTAAAATCATGTGGTACATTTGTTCACCATCATTGGACAGTGTGTCGCGCAAAAGCATAACGTCGATATCTCCAAGGTCAAGGTCACACTTTGAGTTCAAATGTCAAATGCTTGTCTGGGCCATAACTATGTCGTTCATTGTGAGATTTTAACATCATTTGGCACATTTTTTCACCATCATTGGACGGTGTGTCGCGCAAAATTACGTCGATATCTCCAAGGTCAAGGTCACACTTTGAGTTCAAAGGTCAAAAATGGCCATAAATGAGCTTGTCCGGGCCATAACTATGTCGTTCATTGTGATATTGAAAAATCATTTGGCACATTTGTTCACCATCATTGGACGGAGTGTCGCGCAAAAGAATTACGTCGATATCTTCAAGGTCAAGGTCACACTTTTAGTTCAAAGGTAAAAAATGGCCATAAATGAGCATGTCCGGGCCATAACTATGTCGTTCATTGTAAGATTTTTAAATCATTTGGCACATTTGTTCACCATCATTGGACGGTGTGTCACGCTAAAGAATTACGTCAATATCTGTTATATCAAGGTCACACTTTGAGTTCATGGCCATAAATGAGCTTGTCCGGGCCATAACTATGTCATTCATTGTGAGATTGTAAAATGACTCTGTACATTTTTTTTTAACAGTCATTGGACGGTGTGTCATGGGAAAGAATTCAAGATTTGAAAGGTCAAAATGGCCATAAATGATAATGGCATAATAATTTATAAAAATTGCCATAAATTAGCTTCTCTTGTTTTGTGAGACAGCATGCAAAATATTCTGTGTCAATGCAGCATGTGGGGGTATACGTCACGTCTGTGACAAAGCTTTAGTTCATTATGTCATTTTGATTGAAAAAGGATTGATCTACGACCATTCATTTTAGCTCACCTGAGCATATAGTGCTCATATAGAGCTTTTAGGATACCTAGTCTATATAAACGGACTCCCGAGAGCCTATGATAATTTTTGCTATGACGGCTCCCAGAGCCGTCATAGCAAAAATATCACAGGCTCTCGGGAGTCCGTTTATATGGACTAGCCTATATTCAGAAGTATTATGTAGCCTACGTCGACAAAGATATCGAATATTCGATACAGAATACACTGTTTCAAAT
>VMBQ01013245.1:5090-17667 GCA_007657795.1 Dreissena rostriformis
ACCTATGTTTAATTTTACTGCTGTTTGCAGACGATATGGTTGTAATAGGCGAAACGCCGGAAGACCTGCAAATGTCTATTGATCGTTTATATGATTATTGTAATATATGGGGGCTGCAAATCAACATACCGAAAACCAAAATTATTGTATTCCGTAAACAAGGAGCTACTAAACGTAATGAGATTTGGAAATATGGAAATGATAACATAGAAATTGTGAACGACTTTATATATCTGGGGGTTACACTTAATTATACCGGGAATTTCAATCTTAATACTAACACTTTGCGTGGAAAAGGCCTAAAAGCACTGAACATATTGTTAACTAACCTGAAAAACTATAGTTGTAAACCAAAGGTAGCTTTGCAGTTATTTGATGCGTTTGTCTCTTCAATTATTACATACTCGTGCGAATTGTGGGGTTTCTTAAAGTGTAGCGAGTTGGACAAATTGCACCTTAAATTCTGCAAAGCTGTTCTTGGTGTAAGGAAATCAACTTTAAATGTAGGCGTTTACGGCGAACTCGGTAGATACCCGTTATATATTAACAGATATGTACGGATTGTAAAATACTGGTTTAAAATAACCAAAATTGACAATATTATATTACGATCCATAATGGAAGAAGGTTTGGCTGACTTAAATGATAATAAATTGAATTGGCTCGGAAAGGTGAGGGACTTACTATCTAAATACGGATTTAATTATGTGTGGTCTAATAACTCTCAAATACATGAGGCTAATTTTTTGTCTTTGTTCAAACAAAGAGTTATCGACGAATACTTACAACAGCGAACACGAGATATTAATGATAATAGGGTACTCATTGTATATAAAGCATTAAAAACAACATTTGCGTTTGAACCGTACTTAGAGACGATTGTTTTAAGAAATTTAAGATCAGCGATTACGACATTTCGCATCTGTGCACATAACCTGAGAATTCAGACTGGCAGGTATGATAGAGTGGAAAGAAATTTACGAATCTGCCAATTATGTAACAGCAATGAAGTTGAGGATGAATTCCACCTTTTTGTTTAAATGTGCCAAATTTGTCCAAATAAGAGAAAACTACATAAAAGCGTACTATAGAGTTAGACCGAACATGTTTAAACTTAAGCAGTTGTTAACTACACAAAATAAAAGTGAAATGTTCAAGTTAGGAAAGTTCATTACAGAAGCACTAAAAATTCGCCAACTTGATACTCATATCATTGTATAATTGTGTTATATGTATAACTCGTATATGTATAACTTATACCCTTTTTTAATTGTGTTATATGTTTAATGTGTATATGTATAACTTTAAACTAAATACATTGTGACATTATGTGAAATGCTGTGCATATTTAACCATGTCTGTAGCTAGTATATGCCTATATAGTTGCTGCATACACCATAAGTATAAATATAATTAGGTAGTGTGTGTGTTACAAAAATGCTAACTGATTCGAACTCAAATTGTATTATTTTGTGTTCTTAAAAATTATTGTTTTATTCAATCGATTACAACGACTAGAATAACGGTTCCATATATAGCTTGAGACGCTTTTACATGTGAGATAAAATGAGTTTTGTTTAAAACCTGTAAAGTTCATCCATTACTTGATTATACAATTTCTGCAAAAACGACTTACTATATTCATGTATTCATGTTTTTGTATATTATTTTGTTGAACACTAGAAACTGTAAAGTTTATGTGTAATAAAATTATGTTCTGTTCCGTTCTGTTCTTAAGGAGTAAATTATGCGTTAATCAGTCAACTAATCTCAGCGCTCTGTACGGTGAATAAGGACAAATTCTTTACAAAGAAATACAAAAAAATAATATCGTCAAGTATTGGTTTTAACTGCTATCGTCAAATGAAAGCAGCGTAATCCGACTAACATACAACATGTTAAAAAACGATGCAAACAACGGTAATACTAATGGTAATCAAAACTGGGCTTGGCACGTGAAAATCATTTTAGATAACATAATTGAATTACAGTTACAATGTTGTAAACAGAGGATACTGGATATTAATACACAAACATGGCATAGCGAAGTGGACCATTCCCCATGTCGTTCATCGTATTTCCTATTTAAACACCATTTTACGCTTAAATCATATTTAGATCAAGTAGGTGAAACCAACTATAGGATCGCACTTAGTAAGTTCCGCTTATCATCACTTAATCTTGAAATACAAAGGGGGCGGTATCATAATATCGAACGAGAAAATCACAAATGTAAATCTTGTAACATGAACGCAATAGAAAAGGAATACCATTTGCTACTAGTATGTCCAATATATGCACACCTACGAAAACAAATTGTATCATTGCAGATGGCAAACAGTTAATACATTTGCAAGATTAATGTCCAGCGAAAGTAAAACTGAAATGATACGTGCTGCGAAATTTATTTACAAATAAAATAACTTAAGGCAGTATCTCGATTCACATCCATGTTTGTATGTTATGATATAACTATGATATATCTAGTTTTATAGCTGTAAAATTGATACATATGCATGTTAGGAATGTGTTTAGGTTAACTTCGTCACGCATATGTATCTTTTGAATTAATAAAAACTTGTATATGCAATCACAAATTTAGTTCCATGTTAATAATTTATTTTAAATCATGTATTGATAAATTAAAATAAATCGTACTAACACGTCACTTTTAATTATTTTAATGTCTTAAGTAACAAATATATTTCGGCCATAGCCTTCATCAGAAGTAAATGAATATCTATATTTTTTTATTTTATTTTTTTATAAATTTATAAATCATTTATTGTAAATATTCAACGTAAATAATCTAGTTTTTTAAACTCGGTATCAATATTTTTATCAGCATACTGAAAATTCTTCAAATCGTATGTCTTGAAAGTAAATTAGTTAATATTAGATGTACAGTTGCAATATCAGATGCAACCCATGCGAAAGACGAAAAAACGTGTCGGACACGAGGTCCGATTACTTTTAAAATTTGTCGGACCTCACCAGATTGTATCGAACCTCGTTCTTCTTTAACAAAAGAATTGAAAATACTTATACTTCTTCATCAAATCTTGACACGAGACAGAAAACGGTCGTGTGGCTCCCGCTTTCAATGTACGATCATCACAACGTTCGAAACAAGTAAAATTCAATTCAACCACTCAATGATGTGTCGCCTACGTCACGAAACAAGGTGCAATATTTGACTGGTACTAAGAATCGCGCTTGGAGTTTCTTAAGTCACCAGCAAATTGACAACACGCATGTAACGTAACCATGACCATAGGATATGTTACGTCTAAAACCGGTATTTACTTGCAGTATGTTTAGCGTAGGGCTGTTGGCTGCACTTGAACAGCACTTAGGCCAGCTTGTTAAGCGGCAGGAAAAAAAGTTCGAACTATTTGAGACGCGTCATGCACAAATGGGTCTTATGCGATATGCGGCCAGCGTTACTCCAGACTCGTCGGCGCATTCGCAGAGTCTGGTAAGGAGCTACAATGCCCGTCGATGAGACCAAAGAACAGTGCGTGACTTTATAGCGGGTAGGGCAGTGCAAGGCCAGACTGGCGACTGCGCAGGCTGGTCTGGAGCTAAGCTGGCCGCATATGGCATAGTACCCATTTTGAGACGGAAGTTAATTACATTTCGAAAATTGTGATTGAGGTTAATGTGCATATAGGTAACTGAGAATACGGTACGTTTACACTTGAGGTAACTGAGAATACGGTACATTTACACTTGAGGTAACTGAGAATACGGTACGTTTACACTTGAGGTAACTGAGAATACGGTACGTTTACACTTGAGGTAACTGAGAATACGGTACGTATACACTTGAGGTAACTGAGAATACGGTACGTGTACACTTGAGGTTACTGAGAATACGGTACGTATACACTTGAGGTAACTGAGAATACGGTACGTGTACACTTGAGGTAACTGAGAATACGGTACGTATACACTTGAGGTAACTGATAATACGGTACGTATACACTTGAGGTAACTGAGAATACGGTACGTATACACTTGACGTAACTGAGAATACGGTACGTGTATACTTGAGGTAACTGAGACTTATGAACATTTACGTTGATATAAATGTGCTTGAGATGTCTGCACAGGTGAGGCGAATGAGAATAAGGTACATGCACAACGACGAAACTGTGATGGAGGTATATGTACATTCATGTAAAGGGGATTAAGGTACATTTTACCTGAGGTTTACAATTGAATGATAAACTATCGCTCTTAGACATAAGTTTAGGGATAAATACTTTCAAAATACAAGAGGTTAATAACACTGTGAATTACATTATTATATTAATGAAAAATTTCATATTCAGCATGAAATACAGAAAACAAACACCTACAATGAACTGTTTTAACAATTATTTTAAACTGAAGATTCAAATTGAAAAAGAAATAACCCTCAACAATGATACACTACATATATTTGTACAATGTACATTAATGTTACTGTGACGCACATGCACATTGAGATACCTTGTGCTGGAGGCTTGACATGGTAGCTAATACCGAATATCTAATATAACTATACTGGAGGCTTGACATGTCAGCTAATACCGAATATCTAATATAACTATACTGGAGGCTTGACATGTCAGCTAATACCGAATATCTAATATAACTATACTGGAGGCTTGACATGTCAGCTAATACCGAATATCTAATATAACTATACTGGAGGCTTGACATGTCAGCTAATACCGAATATCTAATATAACTATACTGGAGGCTTGACATGTCAGCTAATACCGAATATCTAATATAACTATACTGGAGGCTTGACATGTCAGCTAATACCGAATATCTAATATAACTATACTGGAGGCTTGACATGTCAGCTAATACCGAATATCTAATATAACTATACTGGAGGCTTGACATGTCAGCTAATACCGAATATCTAATATAACTATACTGGAGGCTTGACATGTCAGCTAATACCGAATATCTAATATAACTATACTGGAGGCTTGACATGTCAGCTAATACCGAATATCTAATATAACTATACTGGAGGCTTGACATGTCAGCTAATACCGAATATCTAATATAACTATACTGGAGGCTTGACATGTCAGCTAATACCGAATATCTAATATAACTATACTGGAGGCTTGACATGTCAGCTAATACCGAATATCTAATATAACTATACTGGAGGCTTGACATGTCAGCTAATACCGAATATCTAATATAACTATACTGGAGGCTTGACATGTCAGCTAATACCGAATATCTAATATAACTATACTGGAGGCTTGACATGTCAGCTAATACCGAATATCTAATATAACTATACTGGAGGCTTGNACATGCAAGTATTCAGCATAACGCAATCAGTATGTCACAATTTAAAACGATGTTTGTTGTTTAAAACAAAAGTATTATCTTGTTTATACACATTTTGTACCATTTATAAACATTACAAAGAAGATGGTGTCATCAAATGGTCTAAAATTTCTATGATAAAATTAGTTATTTCACAAAAACAATATATTACTGTTTTTAATTGAGAAATATGCATTATACAATTTGAAAATATGTGTCGTTGCGTCCCCATCTAAATACACTGTTCTGTGAAATAAGTTATACATCCAATAAGCAGCGAACTAACCGCTTGACCTTTCCAAGTTTGCAATGCGCCTCTGAACAAACATCATTAGACCCTAGCGTAGCACTAGCTCCGATCAATCTCTGCGTGTAGACATGTACTAATCAGGTTGTCAATAAAGCCATAAAGGCGATATATTCTGATTTTTGCCTGTACGCATTTTGAATGAGTCTTTTCTATTTTTTTATAATCTTATTAAAATGATAAAGAATAAAATATGACAGAGAGACCTAAATATATTTCGGGTCTCCTGTTTCGCGAAAAAAAATGTTTAATGTTATGCGTTATAAGTGAGTTACTTGTGCTGGTTTCACTGAAGTTCGTATATTCAATAATCGATTCAGCATTTATTTAAGGAGGAATGTTCTTTGTTTTCAGAAAGTTTATATTAATATCAAATAATACCGTATTTAACCTATTAAATCGTCAATAGCCAATACAAATTTGGTTTGGTGTTTTGTTTTGCAAGAAAATTGAACAATGAAAAAGGGACAAAAAGGGTGTGACATATTTAAAAGGAAATAGGCATACAAATAGAACAATGAGGCAAAACTAACGAGGTGCTGACATTTGGCTTTAGCCTCATCCCTTATATAGAGATGACGTCTTAAGTTCAGGACATCTGATGTCGATTTATACGATATAATGCCTGTTTCTTAAGATATTGATTACACTGATGTGGTGACACGTTTTGTACATACAATTATTATTTTATTTTCCTATGTAGGCACATGTAATGTTGTAGCGGGGCCATTTAACATGGAAGTAAGTCATTTCTGATAGACCTTTACTGTCATAGATTAAAATATTAGCACTATTAAAGTCTGTTTCAAAATCACACATGAATATTTGAGGAGCTGATGTTTATAAAACACTACTTTAATAATGTCTTTATTTCTTAAAGTTTATATCGTTTTATTTTCGAAATATAGACAAGCAATGTATTTCGCATTCAATTTGTATTGCATTGTTTAAAATTCCGCTCTGTTTCAAATATTATTGCATGGCAAAACAATATAAATACAATGTAAAGCTCGTTTGAACATCCATACACAACCCTACGGAAATAAGACGCTCTTCAACAACTTTGTCACGTGACTATGGTAGGGCGCTGAATAATTGATGCTCCTTTGACATACATAGAATATCATGAATGTGTTCGTCAATTTAGTGGTAGTTTGTCGTTCTGCTACTGTAAAGGAACATGGTTATCTACAATGATCATGTGTTGATGTATTGGAGGGATAAAATATTAAAAACTCATACATCACGTCCATGTTTTAAGAATTGTTTACATTAGTTCAGGTGTAAAGTGTCTTCAACGTGGCGGAATAGTTCTGTCATATGTTAATTAATATTTCTACAATAAACAACACTTTAAACACGACACTTACCTTACTCGTAATTAAATGGAAATATTTATGCAAAACTAAAAACAAAATTGGTCAATCATTTAATTACTTTATTTTAAAATGCTTCATGCAAGCAGAACGTTTATAAAACAACGGTCAACAAATACCATTTGGCAAAAGAAATTTAGTTGAGTTTCAAACAGCTGTGTAAATAAATCATTTCATACGAAATAATTCAATATTTTCCTGATATTGATGATCTTTTGAACGAACCAAACATACATGTTTTCAATGCATATTTACCATCGAAATACGGCGATATTCTAAATCATGCAAAATAATTAATGAATTACAATTTATTAATATTTCAATTACTAAGAAAACAATCCTTGTATGTTAATGAGAAATAAGACAGAGGTGTACATGCAAGAACAAAGAACTAAGTGACGACACCTAATTACTTGTGCAAAATAATAATTATTTTCACTATCAGCATCTGCATTTTTCTTGAACAGTTAAGCTAAATAGTGTTTATAAAATATGTTTAAAATATTAGATTCGAACTGAATAAACAAGTGCATTTATGTGTAATTGATTGCTGCCACAACTTGATCAGCCTTGCACATTTACTTGAAACTGACCTCAGTGCCAGTGTAGTGCCAGTGTAGTTGTATACAGAAATCGTCCTTAAAGAAGAGCAAAATAATCATTCGTTTCTAGAGAAGGCAAATTTTGACAAAGCAAGAACGATTTAACCAGTATTCAGTATCAAAATAATAACTTACGATGATACCAAGTGAATCCACATAACGCCCTAATTAGATATTTCATTTGTATATCACTAAACTAACTATATTGGATGTGCTTGCATAATCACATGTGTTCAAACTTATTTACCTGCAAATAAGGTTAATAGATAAGAGCTATCATTCATTGTCTTTACATAAATACCGTAAACGGAGAACAACTTGAACTTTGTATTCGTACGTTCTCGGAATTGTCCTTGAAACGTTCAGCACGGATTTACAAACAGTCTCTCAAATACAAGCGTGAGAAGAGCATCAACGCAAACCGATATCGGTTTGAGTGTGCATCCGCGGAAATTCAGAGAGTTAGCGATATTGTGATTAAAATAGACATTAAAGCGCGATGGATGAATACTAAATTGGGTAGAGCAGTTTCTATTTGCAGCAACATTGGGACTTCGACGCTGCGATGACAATAAAATGATCATGTTACTGTATGATATTATCAGGATATTACAATTTTAGCTTACTAGATTCCGGTTTTCATTCGGTGTTACAGCGTAAACGTCAACTGATTATATAACGCAGACGAGAAAAAGTGTCATTGCGTTAAGTAATTGAATTCAATTATAGATGTATTAATATGAATTCAGCAACTTGCAATACATTATTTGGATATGTGCGTGTCTGAAAGCCAGTTGGGGTAAGAGATCATATCATAACCATTGTTATAACTATATTAATTTATATATGTTTCTATCTATGTCATACGTTTAACATTCATGGATAAATGACCAAGTTATATAATTTATGGCATTTGTCCATTATTATGTTTATGTTTAACTAACTAATTTTAAGTTATCTTTATTAAAAGGGAAAACTGAGCTCCGTTTGACTACTTTACAACTCACAATTAAAAACAAAGACATTCTTATAACTCAAGTTTAAATATGGTATATAAAATATGTAAAATATGCACATATATTGACATTTTTTTTTAGGAATATGCATTGTGTTTGATTGGCCAATTGTATGTTAACATTTTTAAGTCAAAGTCATGTAAGTCTTCGATAACTAAAGCTGTGCTATGCGATATAATTATTTGTGAGTTGTGAGTTGTATTCGTTCTAAATTCTATTGTTTGAGAACCTGACCAGCAAACATTAATATATTAAATAGTATCGAATCACGGATCTCACATAACGCTAAATTTGGTCTGAAGATAATTGGCATTGATATGTATTTCTAGACGCCAGAAAAAAAGTTATCTAAAAGCTGCACATCGAGACACATCGATTGACGTTACGTTTATGACATACTATGCACTAACAACGTTGAGTGAACGTTTCATTGTTTAAACGAAAATACATATTCATTTATTATATCAGTTTAAGATAACCGGTATATAAGAAGTCATATTTTAACACGGTTAACGACTTGAAGGTCAAAAAATATGATTAGATGTTCACTGGAAGACACGTATGGTCCTCAGCTGTGCTCCGGTCAAATTGCGTTTCTACCAGTGATTATCATCCCCTATACAATTGACCCTCTGATCAATAGGTCTATATTACTTACGCAATGCAAATTCATTTGTTAAGCTTTTCTTGAGCGCATAACTTTCATAAACTATTTTTTTTATTCGATAGAAATCCTTATTTTCGTAGACAGTGAGAACCAAGAACAATTTAACTCTGTAGATTTTATTATGTATTGTTGAAAAGTAATTTAGTTAAAACGGTCTGGTTCTTTTAGCACCAGTGAAATCAGTACAAAGTGTAATTAAATTGCAATTTATGTATCTTATTCTACCGAATTACTAATTGAGTTCTCGCAAGTAACGACAATACATATATGTCGTGAAATTCAGTTAAAAAACTAATAACAACTCATTTTGTTAAATAGTGTGTGTTATGAAAAGAAATTATATAATACAATTTAATTTTGTTTTATTTATGCTATGCTTCCACTTATTCATTAACATGAAAAGTAGTCTAGACTAAATTACTTAATCATTTCCTTTTTCCTTGTTTTAAAGTCATTTCATGTTGAATTTTACCAATATGTGCGTTTAATGACATTTTATATGACTCATAATCTACTTCATTCATATATGACACAATTCGAATGTATATTATTTATGCTTGTTATGTTAAATTGTTATGTGATAAGGTTAAAGTTTATAAAACGTATGTATTTTATTAATATTTCGGGGCCAAGTGTGACGTTTGCTTACCAACCGGCAGTGCATTGAACGTTCCAAGACAGTGACCCCAACTTTAATAATTGTTTAAACAGCTTAAATGTCGTATTGCATGTATAAGCCTCTATTGTTTTATTCCATTTGTCGTTTGCCTTAAATAAAACACTAGTGGACAAGAATTTCTCTCCTGACAATATTTCT
Source organism: Dreissena rostriformis (assembly GCA_007657795.1). Lineage (NCBI taxonomy): Eukaryota > Metazoa > Mollusca > Bivalvia > Myida > Dreissenidae > Dreissena > Dreissena rostriformis. The sequence continues at coordinate 15,225 of VMBQ01013245.1, forward strand.
GTAGTTTCATTATAAATATGTTTGCCTATTCATAACATATTTTCAAAGTAATGAAATATATTGTCTAACAGTGTATGTATAAGAAAGTATATCTACAGCGCACAGATGATCATAAAAAACATATCGCTGCTAAATGAAATACTTGTTGCCGATTGAATCACATTATATGAAACATGGACCCATTTCCATGCACTTTCGTTGCCTTCCATGACTGCCTTTAAATTTACATCATATGGTATTTTTCCGTTACAATACAACGCGCAATGTTCTAAAGCTGTTCTTATTGAAGTTCATAAAAACAACATTATTAATGCCCGGGTTAAGGGATTTAATGGACAAATGTGTACTCATTGAATATCCAGTTCGCTAGTGCCTGGCTTTACCGGGATGGGCAACGCAGTCTTGTTTCAACGGAGTCAATAGCTTATTGTACCAATATTATGTGGGTTATTGACCTTGTGTGAAATCCTTCGCATTAAACACATATATATCAATGGCATATTGAATCTCCAGGAACTACTCTCCAACAATATGTATTATTCAAAGAATGTTCTAAATGCAAGTGAGAACGCAGTAAAAACAACCACACAACAAATGCATGTACATGTTTCACGGATACCTCATCTATTGTCCCAAATAATTATTATCTAATAGGGAAATAAAAACAGAGACATTTCTCAAGATCTTCTTGTATGTTCTTTATGGTACCAAGGGAACAGGAGGCGGCTTGTTACGATACCTCATAAATGTTTTGATTTTGCCTCATAAATGTACAGTCGCACTTCATCCATAATTTCCATGATAATAGGCGTGAAGTGTAGCTGAAGTACCGCAATTGCGATGGTTACTGTATATGCAGACATTACTCCAGACATGATTAAGCCGAGCGGAGACACTGCATCGCGTGTCAGGAGCCGTTTACTTGATAACTTGCTCACTGGCAATAACAATCTTCCGCATTCATTTTGTTTAGACACGAAAATTGCTTGCAATACTGCAGCAGCGTAATTAAATGTCAATATAACTTTATATTATTAATTGCTCGTGTGTATTGGTGATGCATGTTTCAAGGTAGTTTCGTGTTACACTCGGGTCACTATTTCGGTTACATGTTATTGAATTGATAAATCAAGAGTTCAGCTACAGACTGAAGTTAACAATAATAATTATATGACTCTTATATATTGAAAGAATGGGCGCTTTTGCAAAACATAAAACATGAATGCGCTGTTTCGGAGACAAATACAGACTATAAAACAATAGCTTATTGTATTAATAGTGTGACTTCAGTACAATATGTTTATAATAATGTAAAATTATACTAGTTATTGAAAATTTCAACCGTACGATGCAAACGTCTCCAATTTTGATCCCTTGAGTTCCATCTGGAAATTCGATACTGACATGTCGCAATGAGTTATGGTCTTAAGTTTGTATCACACAAAGTACACTCCACGTGCTTCATTAATCTTCAACAGCGATGTTATAACCATTAGTGTTCACCCACTCAATCGATGGTCATGTGTTGGTCTATAACATGTTTGTAATGTATGCTTACGTAATGTACCATATTGCCAATCGTATAAAATTGAGTCTGCCTCTACTGCACAACTTTCATTTGTGATTGCAGTATTGGTAAGCTTGAATTGATTAACAGTATTATATTGCGCTTCTGTTATTGGTGTAATAAACTCTGAATAAAATGTGCATACGTTATTATGCAAAATGTGTATGTTATAAAGTATACAAAATGGTTTCCACACTATATAACATCCCTTATACTTCAATAAATTGTTTTTAACTTATATCAGTATACATACAAAATAACGTTTATTCATTACGTTTAACAATTTAAACAATTAAAACAACAATGAGAGCTGGGCTTTCGGTACTTTATCAAACATCTATTTAGGCCAGCTTCAAACGGCGGACAAACATATTGAATGGCTTTTATACTATAAGTTTTAAGAATAATTTAATTCATAAATTCGTTGTATTCCTCATAATTACTGATTCAGAACTATCCGATAGCGCTTAGGACTTAATGTGCTCCTTATCTTGTCATCGTTCGAGATGACACTTGGTTAATTATGTCAATGGAGTGAAAAGGTTGCCATGAAATATTAATTTCAATGTTTGTAAATTATGTTTGAACAATAATAAATGATTGTCCTTATTGACAAAAAAAACTGAGATATGTTCATATTCATCGAGTGAACGTCGGGTTGAGCAAACTAAATAAATATCATATGTTTCTGACCCAGCAGCTTTTTAAATAGAGGGACCGTACCGATTGCCTTCCTGATTTTCGTCAGTAACGGTGTCTCAGAAATCAAACTGACAGTTCCGTAATCGCGAGAGATGAGACTATAATAAACAAACAGTTATATTCATACATAACAATGTATTATAATTAATTTTAAATGTAAAACAATTCAAAATG
>VMBQ01013247.1:4605-16857 GCA_007657795.1 Dreissena rostriformis
CTTATGTCTAGATTAAACAATGAGTTAATTTTACCTGAGTTGCCGATACAAGTTGTTGCTTTGTGCAAACGCCTTCCATCTGTCTAGCTTAAACAATGAGTTAATTTTACCTGAGGTGCCGATACAAGTTGTTGCTTTGTGCAAACGCCTTCCATCTGTCTAGCTTAAACAATGAGTTAATTTTACCTGAGGTGCCGATACAAGTTGTTGCTTTGTGCAAACGCCTTCCATCTGTCTAGCTTAAACAATGAGTTAATTTTACCTGAGGTGCCGATACAAGTTGTTGCTTTGTGCGAACGCCTTCCATCTGTCCAGCTTAAACAATGAGTTAATTTTACCTGAGGTGCCGATACAAGTTGTTGCTTTGTGCGAACGCCTTGCCGCAGTTGAGACACTTATGAGGTTTCTCTCCCGTGTGTGTCCGCATGTGGATCTGCAGCTGCGTCCGGCTTGTAAAGAACTTCCGGCACTCAGAGAACGTGCAGTGGAACAGCTTCTGGCGGCAGGACGAGTCTGCATTCAAGGCCACTGTGGCTGGAAAAGAAGTGTGCATGGTATTATAGTATGTGAGCATCAATACCGACATCTCTAAATGTACAATGACTAATGTTTCTACGTGTAAGTTTTTCCTTTACAATGACAGCGCTATGCCAAACGTCTATAATCGGCCCGCTGGCAGTATTACGTCCTGAGGGCCTTTGGTCCGATGGTTGTTATACGGCAAGGGCCGATTATAGACGTCCGGCCAAGGTCCGTCGTATTTTATCGTTTATATAACATATCAAATCATATTATGTTCCTTCACTAAAGTCTATTACAAAACCACCTTTCCGTACTTTTATTTTCATTCAACTGATTACGCAATTTATACTGTAGCTCGTGTGACGAAGTTTCTGTGACGTAGAAACAAGCTAGACTTTCTGGATTTTCGGGACAACAATTCGTGCTTGGTTGTTGTTTTTAACAGTACAATATTAAAATAAAATGATAGCATCGAACGCATCGAAAACTTGGTCGAATTGTTGATTTGTTATGCATAATTGAAACTCAACTACGAATAAAATAAATCGATCCGACTAGTCATTCTCTTTCGTAAATCGCGTCCCCCCCCCAAAAAAAAAAGAGTGGTTTAAATAAAATTTAAGATTAATGGGTGGAAGAACAGAAAACGCAAGTGCATATGGTAATTACATTATCAAAGGCATTGGATTTAAGTTGTTATTGAGGTAAGCGTGTCGTTTATTATTCTGTTGGATGACTCTTTTTTTTTATCTTAAATAGTGTCTTCAATCTAATCAGCAGATTCTGATGTAAATCGATATTTTAATTATTCGAATTGTGTGCCTCGTTTATTTATAAGTGTTTCTGAGTTTTTCGTTGATTTGTGGCTTAAATTTATTTAACACCAACGTCAAGACAGCGTGTGGATGCTATTTGGTTCAGATGAAGTCGCGCGATCCGATTCTTTTCAGATTTGAAAAATCGGACAAGGTCCGATATGATCATATTTGCCCAGCGGATACGAATAACGGCCTGCTCGTGACGTCAATTTGTTACTATTTATAGTAACAACATGTATTATCAAGATGTCTCCAAACGTCTACAATCGAAATGAATCAAATTGGAAATTCTGGTTATTAAGACGCTCCCCTTTATGTGAGGTCACGTGAGATGTCCACGCCATGTCCAAAGACCGATTCACATGTACTCTCAACAACTTGATAATTTCGTGCGCTTCTTTTTTCATAACATTTGATGGCTTAACGTGATTTTACATAAATAACGCAATTATATATATATTCAACACTGAAAAAGGTAAAGTGTTAAGAGTGGTAAGCATTTCGAAAATGTATGCACATTGGTTTGAAAAGGTTTTATTCCAGAAATCACAACATGACCATCATACATCATACATTCACTTTATAGGCGACTAATGAAAATGCAAAAATACTATCAGGAGATGAAATCGTGTTACAATCCACTTATTTGACCGATAGCTTATACAATTAATGTTTATACGTACACAAAAAAGAGATAAAAACAGGGGTCTTCGCCTTTGAACGGTCAATCTCATGAATTATGAATCCCAAACCGGCCTTGAGGTCCAACCGAACCTCACAGTTAGCCCAGAATAACAAACATAACTATACAAAAACTTGTTAAACACGTTAAGTAAATCAAATATATTATAAACCATTCAAATGTCCGTTTGTAACAGCCGTAAACAAAGCTAATACAACAAGTAAATGTCACTAAATGTCTAACATGATAGTATGATCCTTCATGTGCGTCACTTTATGCGTAGTCAAGTGAGATTTTTGTGTGAAGCGTTTATTGCACAGGTCACACTTGTACGGCCTGTTTCCGGTGTGTGAGTTCACGTGGTTGTCAAGGTGAAGTCTGCGCGTGAAAGTCTTCCCACACAATGGACACTGGAACTTCGTACCACCATCTTCGCTCAGTTTTACTAAAACGAGAAACAATACATGAACAACTTAATTTACATTACAATGCAATATTTAAGTATGTTTCGATTACACTGGGCACAACATGCAAACAACGTAGATAAATATAAGCGTAAAATTGTGCGTTTTTTTAACATACAAATACCAAATAATTTAAAGAATACAACCTTAATAACCAATAGTGAATGGATTGGTTATAAAACTATTGAAACAAACGAACTATCAACACGATTAATACTAAGAATAAAACGAAATAGCAGTATTATTATACGACAGTTAATGTTTAAAGGATATAATAATCGTGCGATTAACGTTTTATTCACAAAAATACAGTATTGTTGTACGTATTGAATAATATATTGAGTTTCACAATATCGAAATTCGAAATCCAGTCTTCTTTCACGTGAAGTCTTGGCTATGACATGTTCAAAAAATACATTTGGTTTGATTTAAATGTGTAACTTCTTCACATTTATCCTATTTATTTGGACAAAACTGTTTCCGACTATAAAAACACGTGCTTTTTTATGTTTTTAGTTAAGTCTTAAATTCCTATTGTTGTTATTATGTTTAGTAGTAGAAATATAATTATGCTTCGAACTATATGCCAATCCATCATAACAAAAACATGTTTTAACATTTGTATTACCAAATCATGACAAAATACAACAGTAAAATCATAACGCTACTAATTAAAAACGTTTACAAGTAGAGACATTTTATATTATTTAACAAAGCAGACACAAGTTTAAAATGTAGATTTATCAAAATGTTTTAAAAAAAGCATCCCACTGAGAAGTCTATGTTTTAACACACGACATTAATGATATTTAAAATATAAACAAAGTGAAACTCCAGTTGCATCACTCTTTTAATCACTTAAAGGTCCTTTACTTGAAGCAAATAACCAATTGGCATACATTTGACACATAAGAAAACACTGGTCAAAAACAAACACCAATCAATAAAACTGGGGCTACCCCCTTTGAATGGTTAATGCAAATCCTAGCATTGTGGATTTAAAACCAGTTTAAGAGCTCGCAAACCTCAAACTTGGCCCAGATTTACTCATAAAACATTTAAATATAAATAAAAATGTACCTCGTAGCATGACGATTCAAATCAAACTGCAATTCAACTATATGTAAATCCTGATTCTCTACAGATGACCACATTGTCATCGTTACCATTTTTTTCTCATGATATATCAAAGCAACTTCTTATTTGTTCTTCAGCTTATTTTCTTACTTTATGTATGTTTGTTCTCATGTTTCACAAAACAATTTTGACAAGTCCATGAATCTTTTGTTTAAAAATACGATTTCTAAACCCATATTCGCTTTAATGGACCATAAAACGAAAACAATTCTTAATGAATTTGCAAACCTCGTTAAAAAGAAATTGCATTACAAGTAGCATTTAACAATCTCATTCGCTTTTGAAAAAGGCCAATTATTATCAAACATGCATCTGATGGTTCCACTTTTAAAACATCGATAGAACATGCATATTTTCTTTAAAACTATTTGACGAATTGCATTGCGTTAACGTGCGTTTATAGTTTACCAGTACAACTCGACAACATTCGTGAACGAAATCAGCTTATATCACGCTTGGATTGTTTCCTATACTTGTATCCGGTTTCGGTCATTCAAGTTGTGTATTAGTTTAATGACGCTATTACAGTGTAAATATCGAGGTACAACCCCATCTATTAAAATTGCTTCTATAACCGAAACTTATGTTACCATCATAGCGACATCTTAGTATATTCATGCAAAAAGGAAAGTATCAGGTTAATATTGGCGAGCTATACATGACACATAATGGAAAATAGGCATACATGTATTTGTTTTAAGTTACACAGTGACAGTGAACAAAAAAAATCCAATTAAAAAAAACAACCCTGTCAAGATCAGCACAATTTAAACACGGATGTAATATATACCAGGTGAATACATACAAGTCGTTAGTATTTACAGTTGAGACCGTGTTGATTATTTTTCCACAATTGACAATTCCACAATACGGACTCCGATACATAAAAGTGTATACATGTACTGGTACACAAAAACTCTTTTTTCAAATTAACGCTTAAAAATTCATTAAGGTTGCATGTTGCTGTTTACTTCGCTAAAAGTGATGACCAAACATGGATTGTTATAAACAATGAAGTTAAATTTCAAACATTTTAAATGACACAGTGAAAATGTCGTAAGATTATCGATCCTCAAGTCTGATCAACAAACCTTATTCTAATTGGCAACTTTCGTGTTTCATTTCAATTTCCTTTTTAACATTTGTTTGCAAAACTACAAATATCTGTGAACAAGCCCTTGTTTTATCCGTGTTAACTCTAAATTCAGTTCATTGGTAAAACAAGTAATTGTGAAAAGAAACACATAATTTGGAAAAAAATAAGGCAAAATACTTTTTTCTTTTTTTATAGTAAACAATTCCAAATCTAGACCGAAGATACGTTAAACTTGAATTCTATGTTAGATAGTAAACAATTCCAAATCTAGACCGAAGATACGTTAAACTTGAATTCTATGTTAGATAGTAAACAATTCCAACTCTAGACCGAAGATACGTTAAACTTGAATTCTATGTTAGATAGTAAACAATTCCAAATCTAGACCGAAGATACGTTAAACTTGAATTCTATGTTAGATAGTAAACAATTCCAAATCTAGACCGAAGATACGTTAAACTTGAATTCTATGTTAGATAGTAAACAATTCCAAATCTAGACCGAAGATTTGTTAAAAAGTTTAACTTGAAGTCTCTTGAGTGTCGGTCATTTTGCGATGTGTTTGTGTTAAATTCTAGGATCAGTCAACCCAGCAAATCATCGAAAATTAATGCCCCTCGAATAATTTGTATTTTACAGTACTACAAAATAGACAAATCCAGACGGGAGAAACGGCGAACTTGAAGTCTATGTTAGATAATACACAATAACAAAAAAATGTAAACGGCAGATAAAAATGAAGACGGGAGATACGTTGAATTTAGAGATGTTACAACTCTAGACGGGAGACACGTTGAACGGGAAGACTCTGAAGTGCCGTTCTCGATGTCGCTTCATGTTGCCCTTGACCGAGAAGGAGGCCTGGCACACGTCACACTTGAATGGTTTCTCTCCGGTGTGAATGCGCATGTGCATTGTGAGAGCGAAGTTGTCCGAGAACATCTTGCCGCAGTGATGGCAGTTGTGACACCGGATTTGGCCCAGTCCGCTGTGGGAAAACGCCACTGGAAGAGAGAAAGTGTGGGAGTGAGATAAGTATGATCTGTGAGAAACTCGCAGGCTATTCAAGTTTAATCTGGTTTCTTGCTGATCAGTATCCTAGGGTTTGAAGTGGAACCTTTAAACTTTAATTTATTTAGAAAGGTCGTTAATTTTATTAGATTTTCTAAGGGACCATAAACTTGATGAAATATGTATCCCAATTGGTAAAGGGTTAAGCAAGGCTTTACAGAACTTGTTATGATAGCTTTACAACAGCAACCCAGTCAATCAGTCATATGCATAATCAAAATGTATTACATCGAGTCTTACATCTTACGTCGCGCCGAACCAAATAGAAAACGAGATGCATTTCAATGTGTAATCTCGTTGAAATCAGAACATATTTAATAAATAAAGTTGCTAAGTCTTGGTTATTTCGGTATTAACCAAAGATTTGAAGTTCCGATGCGTAGTAATTAAACCACGAGGGCGAGGCCGATTGGTTTGATAAGCATCGGAACGAAAATCCATAAGTTTTTACCGCTAACTCACACAAAGCCAACACTAATTTCGATTCCACTACGAATGTACAATAACGTGTCTGTGTAATATAAGAACTATTTGAATCAATACTCCGTATTGTTTCCGCGAAAAAGTACACGCGTGCATTTCTGTGACAACACATCGAAAGTATGCTAAATGACATCAGCTTTGTTCATATACATGAACTGTATGAATTATCAATGTAACGTCCTATGTATTGTTGTTTCATGCAAGGAAAATATTGAGCATATAAATGCAATTAAATGCAAATAAATAACAGGATAACATTTTTGCGAACTTAGCATAAGAAGTGCACAACTAATGTTGTTAAACTGGGGTGCATAATGCAGAAATTATTTGTTTGTCAAAAGTTTGGTAGATCGAGCGTTCTAGAACGTGCGCACTTTAACTGAAAAGTTCCTTGGGAATTTTCGGAATAACTTTCAAAAATAAGGCTCCGCCAATGGTTTGTTGCAGAATAACCCTTATTTTCAAGTTTGCATTACATACAAGTCGCGAGTCACGGTAGAATTGTAAAATAAATCAAAAACATGTTACAAGAGCCAAACATTTTAATGATAATATTGCAGGCATTAACAACAGAGTTATTCGTGTTTTGATATCAACACTAGACACAACACTATTTGTGTGTGAATATTTTGAATTGAAATATCAACTAAAACATGAATAAATGAACAAAAAAGAATGAAGTCTAAAACTATCGACACAGTACTTCATGACAGTCCCTGTCGTAGAGCATTAAAACAGTCAATTATACACATGATGTGCATCTTCTTCCACAACTACATATGTTGTACCGTTATTTACACAATACAAATGCGACACCAACAACAAAACAGCAATTGCGAACACGTTAAGATTGCAAGTGACCAGTGGACCATATTATTTCCAAAACTGTGCTTAATCATATAAAATACCTAAAATGACCAAATCAGTATTACACGCGTTCAACATTGTCATATTCAATCCTTCAAATGCCTCAACAGGTGAGACTTGAGATTCCAGCGTGTATTGAAGCGTTTATCGCAATGGCTGCAGGCGAAGGGCTTGTCATCGAAGTGGAGACGTTTGTGGGTCTCCATGTTCTGTTTGGTGGAAAATGTTCGTCCGCACTCTGAGCACGTTGGACGTCCGGTCTCCGCCACACTTCCGGTATGCTTCAAGAATGCTGAAACATGCAAGGAGACCACGGTGAATTACATAGTCATTACAAAGTCAACATACACAAAGTCCGCGTTTTGTATGCTATGTGCTGTATGATACAGATCACCATTGCATTTAGGCAAAAACTAATAAATGGTTGAGAACACCTGCTATAATATAGTATAAGTATACAGTGAAATGTATGTCTTTATTGTAAACGGCTACTGGACTGTAAATAAGACTAGCGGATGGTAAAATGTTTCTCTTTCGTTTACATCCTTAAACATTGTTTATTCATAAACCCATAGGTAATCAAATGACCTTTGGTTAAGAATTTAAGAGGACAAAATGAAAACATGGGTGGTAAGTACCGGAATCAAAGGAGTTATTTCTTTTCGTACTAAAAAACGATCTGCAAATGAAAATTAGAGTTCAAAGGTTAAGCACTTTAAATAGAACACCATTGGGTTGAAACATATTTTCTAGTGTTCATTGTTTGAAAATATAAAGCGACTTCTTAAAGGTAAGGTAGTTAGTTATTTGCCCGTCACATTAAGTTTTTTAGCATTGTATTTCATGCGTTGGTTTAAGAACTAAGCATGATTACAGTCATTGTTTCATTCTGCAAACGATACAAAAACAATCAAACGATATTAATCACACATAGAACTGTAAAATACAGCATATTTGACAAAGTGCTCCAAACTGAAGAAAGAATAGTTGTGTGTTATATTTTGTTGGGTATATTCAATTAACAAATAGTGTTTATAAAACAGTGGTTTATTGTACTGCAAAGTTCAAACAAACCGTCGAAGTAAGAAAACTCTACATACAGTATGCCATTATCGTCAGACGAAATATACAGAAACAATGAAATTTTGCATAGAATGAAATTCTTATTAACTAAGCTTCCATAATGTTTCGCATATGAACATCTGGGACGATACCTATATGAATAAAATCAGCGAGTTTAGTGATAAAACATTTGACATAACTTCATCACACTATGATCACTATGATCAAGTGCAAAAACCAAAGCTTTATGCTTCATTTTTGCTTCTAAACATTCGTGGACATAAAAAGAAAATCAGTGTTTTGTCAATGAGGGGCGTTTTCTCAAAGTTTAATGCTCGTTCGACCACTTTATTTCTTGTGTCTTTTTACAGTCATATGCTTGCCAATTTATCAAATAGAACGAGTACATTTGCTGTACCGTTTAAGCATTGCCATGCATGTGATTGTCACTGCATCAAAGAGAAAAATTAGGTTTCTGATGTGCCTTTTGTCTTGTGGAATTTACTAATTATACGATTGTCATCGCATCAAAGAGAACAACGTTTGCTGTTCCTTTNCATTTTCCAAGCATGTGATTGTCACTGCATCAAAGAGAAAAAGTAGGTTTTTGATGTGCCTTTTGTCTTGTGGAATTTACTAAATATACGATTGTCATCGCATCAAAGAGAACAAGTACGTTTGCTGTTCCTTGTTGGCATTTACTTTTAATACGATTGTCACTGCATACATTATAACAAGTTAGTTTTCTGTGCCTTGTTTGTGGCATATTCAGATGATTGTCACTGCATCAAGCATAAAAAATACGTTTGCTGTGAATTGTTTGTTGCATTTCCCATATATATGAATGTCACTGCATAAAAGAGAACAAATACGTTTGCTGTGAATTGTTTGTTGCATTTCCAATATATATGAATGTATCTGCATAAAAGAGAACAAATACGTTTGCTGTGCCTTGTTTGTGGCATTTTCCATATATATGAATGTCACTGCATCAAATAGAACAAAAACGCTTGCTGTTCCTTGCTTGTGGCATTTTCTTAATATATGAATATCACTGCATAAAAAAGAACAAATACGTTTGCTGTGCCTTGTTTGTGGCATTTTCCATATACATGAATGGTATTGCATAAAATAGAACAAGTAGGCTTACTGTGCTTTGTGAACATCAGATTTGCATGTGACTGAATATATTACAACACAAACGTTTGCTTAGATTTTCATGTGCACTACGAGATGCGTCCTCAGGTTTGACTTCTGGTTGAACCTGCGCTGACAGATATGGCAGGAGAAGGGTTTCTCGCCGGTGTGGATCACGCTGTGGCGCTGCAGGCTCTGCCTCGTGGAGAAGTGCTTCCCGCACAGCTTGCACTGCAGATCATCAGTACCAGAGGAGTGGCCAGTCTCGATACGGGAGCCTGCAGTGGAAAATTACGTGGAAAGCATACTGTGGCATTGACCGCAGACACATGTGACATACAGCAGTGGAACATTACGTGGAAAGCATACTGTAGCATTGACCGCAGACACATGTGACATACAGCAGTGAAACATTACGTGGAAAGCATACTGTGGCATTGACCGCAGACACATGTGACATACAGAAGTGGAACATTACGTGGAAAGCATACTGTGGCATCGTGGGCAGAGACATGTGACATATAGCAGTGGCAAATTGCTTGGATAACATTTTGTGACATTGATGGGTAGCCATTCTCAATGTGCGCTCCTGCGTTGGAAAATTGTAAGTAAATCATTCTGTGACATTGAGGGCAGAACTATGACTGCATTAAAATCGTATTGATGTTTTGATTAAAAAAACAAAACAAAAACACGCAAAGTATACTATAAAATCATAACAATTAATGGTGCATTCATTTTCGTTGATTTCGTAGGTTGACTGATCCACGAATTTAACACAATCACATCGGTAAATGACCGACGCAAATTCCAGTTTTTTTCCAAAATAAAAAAAATCCTATTAAGAATGTACGTGTTCATGTCAAACCACAAAATTTCATGAGACAAATATACATGAGTTTTACGTAAATGAATCCATCCTTTCGCAGCACAATACTGTTAAGAGATAAAAAAAAAAATACTAAGAAACAAATGTCATGACTGCTTTTATTATTTTTATTTGAACAAGAGATGTGTTTGTCAGAAACACAATGCCCCCTTTTGAGCGATTATGACCCATATCTTTGACCTTGAAGGATGAGCTTGACCCTTCACCACTCAAAATGTGCAGCTCCATCAGATGCACATGCATGCCAAATATGAAGTTGCTATGTTCAATATTGCAAAAGTTATGACCAAACTTTAACCAAGGTTAAAGTTTTGGACAGACAGAATGACAGACAGACAGACCAAAAACAATATACTCCCTCTTCTTCAAAGAAGGGGGCATACAAATATATATCATTCAACTAACATTTGAAAAAACAGTTTTTTACTTGTACAAGTAAATTGTCAAATTAAGAACACCAATACTTTCAAACAAAGAAGTGTTTGTAACACAAACTAATGATCGTTATTAAAATTTACAGTTTCATCATTATCTCTAGGCAAGGATTCTTCATACAAATTGACTACTTAATGCACAGTAGTATACTTCAGTGCTTCAGCAAACTTCAGTTCACCATGTAGTGAATGTATCACCATGAAATTTAAATTTATGTGTTTTCATANCTAATGATCGTTATGAAAATTCACAGTTTCATCATTATCTCTGGGCAAGGATTCTCCATACAAATTGACTACTTAATGCACAGTAGCATACTTCAGTGCTTCAGCAAACTTCAGTTCACCATGAAGTGAATGTATCACCATGAAATTTAAATGTATGTGTTTTCATATTGTCAATGCGTGAAAATCGTTTGTTGCACACATCAAACTGGTATGGTTTATCTCCACTGTGTCTCGCAAAGTGGCGTTCTAAGTGGTCCTTTCTGTGAAAGACGTGACCGCATACGTTGCACGTAAAACACGGCTTTGTGAGTAGACCTGAAAACAACAAACATAGTGGAAATGAAGAATATGCATGTAATTGTTGTTTGCAGACATGGAAACAACAAAACATAGCAGACATGAAGTTATAAATATGCATGTTGTTGGTGTTTGCAGACATGGAAACAACAAAACATAGCAGACATGAAGTTATGAATATGCATGTAATTGGTGTTTGCAGACATGGAAACAACAAAACATAGCAGACATGAAGTTATGAATATGCATGTTGTTGGTGTTTTTATGCAAAACAACAGAAATGAATAGCATATGTATCTGGTCAAACAAATACATTGGCATTAGGTTTGAGAGTAGCAAATAAAGTACAACCAAATCATTTGTTCTTTAAAAGTAGTACAAAAGACACATTGCATAAAGTTTATTTATTCCAAGTAAAATACAATGCTTATAACGGAAAAATCTTGTTACTTCTGAAATCCAACATTTGAAAAGAGCAAAACCTGGTGATTTGCATATTACATAACACATGTCATAGGAATCAGGATTTACCTGCCACTCACAAAGCAAATTTCATACACACACAAAAACTTAAATAACTAGGCAAGTTCCTAATTGTCATTCATTTAAACGTATAATAATAATTTTGAGAATTCTTTAAACCTGTAAAATAATTCATTTGCAAAACATGATGGGCACACAAGTTCTAGAAACTGTGATAGATGATAATTCACTGCCTTCTACTAAAATTCTTTATTTATGTGTCAAAAAAAAACAAGAAAATATTAACAGTTAAAATCCGAATATATGTATCTGCTCGCTTCTCCAATTTAAAGTAGATTGCTCACAGAATATATATATATATATATATACAAATCAAAGACTTAAAAATAAAAACATCTCAAAATTACTGACAAATATTTTTTTATTTTTTTTGCCAAAGTCAGATATCCTTGAAAAAAATAAATATTTATATATATATAAAACAGAACATTTTATGACGAAGAAAAAAATGATTTTACAGTATTCAACAGATACAAGATTTGTCAGTGTTCTTTATTAGAAAACTGTTTTTCTCCATTTCGA